>LNAR01000513.1:6414-21131 GCA_001630585.1 Pseudogymnoascus sp. BL549 | reverse complement strand
GGGGTGGTAAGGGAGGTTGTTTTGAGGGTATAAGGGGAGGAATGGAATGAAAGTGATGGTGGAGTAAAGTAAGAAAGTTGACACTTGAGCCCGGTGACTTCACAGCATAGTATGGTACGAGTGAGTAGTTATTCCTCGCGAGAGAGAGATAGAGAGAGAAAGAGAGAGTAAGTAATGAAGCAATAATACTGTAAATTTCGCAATTCCATAAGTGAGTGATCACCCATCCGCCAGTGTATCCATCTGTCTATATCCCCGTATCCGCGTATCACCCATCCTATACCGCGCGGTACCCAGTCCTGTCCAGTCCTGTGTGTCCTATATGCATGCCCCTCGGTATGCCCCATATCTCAGAAAATAACACCAGCAAAGCAAAGCAGAGCAAAGCAGAGCAAAGCAGAGCAATGTAAAACCAGCAAACGTAAGATAAGGTACCACAGAAAGCCAATCTAATAAACTAACAAGTAAAGTATGTGATGCCCCCCCCCCTTCCCTGTCATTTTCCAGGAGGTGGTGGGGTATCCTCGATAGTTGTTGCAGTGTTGCGGCTCATCTCACCGGAACACTCCCGTCATATCCCATCCAGGTCATCCCATCTAGAAACGAAGATTGAACGAGCAAACGAACGAACAAACGAACAGTCCCCCCACTCGGCCCGAGAGAACGCTGGATGGCTGCGTTGTGATGTGCCGTGATGCATAGCTGTACCTCATCGTCATGGGATATGTACGGTGATGCCGACACGCGGTGTCGTGCATTGTGATCCAGAACCCGCGTATCCGAGACTCTCCTTCGGGCCCCAGCGCGTCACAGCGCGTCAGAGCGGGGGATATCATCGGCCCAGCACAGCACTGATTCACCCCACCATGCACTCTCTCACCCTCTCAGTCTCTC
The DNA here is from genome assembly GCA_001630585.1 of Pseudogymnoascus sp. BL549. NCBI lineage: Eukaryota > Fungi > Ascomycota > Leotiomycetes > Thelebolales > Thelebolaceae > Pseudogymnoascus > Pseudogymnoascus sp. BL549. The sequence goes on along the minus strand of LNAR01000513.1, from coordinate 20,237 downwards.
AGTCTCCCAATCTCTCTCTCCCCCTCACTTCAAAAAATGTCCCATCAAAAACCATCAATCGGTCTCACCCCCTCACGCATCCCCCTCCTTCACCTCCCCCGCTTTCCCAGTCTCAGTAGACACCGACCCCTTCCGTTCCAACCACCCCCCACTCCCCTCCCCCTCCAACTCCCACGGCGTCACCGGGCCCGGACTCCCCAGCGGCCCAAGTCTCGGACTAGCCGGCGAGCGCGAAATACTCAGCTGCGCTGCGCGCGCGGCCGCTTCAACCATGTCGCGCTGGTATTGGAGGAGGAGACGGCGGGTATCTTGTGGTTGCTGCTGGGTGGGGGAGAGGGGGGATTGTGTGGTTGGTGGTGAGGTGGATGTAGATGTAGGGGGAGGGGAAGTGGTGGTGATGCGTGGTGAGCTCGTAGCGGAGGTGGTAGGCGGAGAAGGGTTCCGGTAGTTAGAGGGATGATATTTCCCCTGCGCCACAGCCATAGTTAACGGGAACGTAGCCGTCGTGCGCGGTGGTGGAGGGCGGAGGTGTGGACGGTTGGCGTGTGCCGTGTGCCTGTGCTGGAGGTGGATTTGCGGGATCGCTGCTGCTGATGACGATGGTGCTGCTGCTGAGGATGTGGAAGTTGAGGTAGAATAGACGGATGAAGAGGAGGTATGTGTGTGTCTAGCTCCGTGCGCAAAAAATCCGTCCTCCGAGCTCGTCTTAACCTCTTCGTCGGTGCCGGAGCCGAGGGGGGGTGTGTGTGCGCACTCGGAGCTCCAGGGGGAGAAGTAACTTCTGTTTTGGAGAGTTAGTCATATGACTCTATCGTGTGCCTCTTTTTTCCCCTCTGCTTTGGGGTTTTGGGGTATAAATGGGATAAATGGGTGTGGGAAAGCGAGGGGTGTGACGCAGGTGGAGATTATTACGATGCAAGGACGCAAAACACGTACCCTAAATTCTCGGCGTTGCCGGCGCGCGCGGACAGAAGCGGCGTGGGTGTATGTGCGTCAGCGCTTGTGCGGTGAGGAGAGCGGTGCGGCGGCGGGTCACTCGGTAGCTGCTGTGTCTGTGTTGTCCCCTGCTGCTGTTGCTGGTGCGTGTGCGATGGCGGCGCAGGGAACTGCGAAGTCGGTGTATAGCCAGATCCGGGACCTGCGCAATAACGAAGGTACGTCAGCAGCCACTATGCACACATTCCGCCACGTCAGGGTCCAGCGGCGCCGCGTGGCCCGTGCCAGGGCGGTAGCGGGTGGGCGGCCTACCAAACCCAACTAACCGGTCGGCGAAAGGATGGGGTGGGATTAGAGAAGGAAAACAGGGGAACGAACCGTTTAGCCATGGGTTGCTGGTGCAGCTTGTGTAGCGCGATATCTCCGCGGATGGAGAGGCGGAGGAGGCGGAGGTCATAAAGTACGAGGAGCGTTCGATGCCGCCGCCGCCGCCCGGGGAGGGAGAGCCGGCGGGGGAGCGCGCGTGAAGCATGTTTGAGTGGGAGGAGGTGCGGGAGCGGAGGCTGGGGCGTAGGGAGAGTGAAGGCATGCGGGGGCGGGGTGTCATCGTATGGATGGCGGTGTGTGAGGAGGGCGCTGGCTGGTGATGGGCGCCGTGAGGGGTTGGACGGTGAGTTGTTAGGTGGTTTTTGCTGGTGTTGGTTCGTGATGCGCAGTGCGAGTGAAGTTGTTGTGAGAAAGACTTTTCTTTCTTTCTCCGCGCAGACCTCGATCTTTGTTGTGATGTGGAGGTGGAGTTGAAGGATGGATACTCTCGGCGATACGAGGGCTTGGCCTACGTCGCGGTGTGCTATTGTTAGAGAAAGTAGGTTGTGTGGTTGTGGGTTTGTGTTGACCGTTTTTTGTCGTGGGGTAGCGACCAAGGTGGACTACTATATGGATGGATACGAAGCCGCCTTGGTAGCTTCTTCCGTCCTTCCTCGTCGTGCGTGCCGTCTTGCCGTTTACAAATCCAACGCCGAAGTGCCAAGCGCGCGTCGAAGCTTCGATATCTCTTCCAAGCCAGAGCGTGCGTACGCGTCAAAGCTTCAAACTCGATCCCAAGCCAGTGCGCACGGAAGCTTAATATACCATGCGAGAAAAAGATCAAACATATACCCCTTCCTCCCAAAAAACCACTAATTAAACAGCAACCCGCCTCCCCTTATACCCCCTCACAACCCCCAATCTCCTCGCTCCCCCTCTCCCCTTTACCGAACCCTACCCCCCACCATCACCACCGCCGATCCCCAGCGCAAGCATAGCCAAGCCCTCGTCTTCCCCCTTCGAGCACGCGGCGTGGTGATCGGCCGGCTAGCAGCGTACGCGACACCCTCGTCTGTCAACGGCATCGCGCGGGCGGTGTTCTGGCACCACTCGACGTTGCGTTTCGGCGTTTCAGGAAGTAGAAAGAATCCGGAGTTGGGTCGAAGGGTCGGGGGGGTGGAAGGTTCGTTTGTGGACACACGTACGGTATCGATGTGGCGTCCACGAAATGCACGAATCGCTTCATTCCCCGATCCATCGACGGCCACCCATGGAGAGTATCACCATTCGTGAGGCCGCTCCCAACCACCAATCTGTATGTCCCCGCCATCCCTGAAAAATCCATCACAAACGCCACCTCCTGCGCGCTGATGTCATGCCTTTGGGCACTCCACTCGTTATAGCGGGGCGGGGCTAGGGGCGGGGCGGGGACCCTTTCGCGGGAGTTGTGAAAGGGGGAGGTGGTGGCGGGGGTGATATAAGAGGTTTTTGATGGTTGTTTGAGTATGAGAAGAGTGTAGACTGTGATCATGGTTGTTGTGACGGGATGGGATGGGATGGGGGATGAGGAGTCAAACCGGAGCTTTATGTCCTGTAAATAGGTATCACAAGGCTCTCGTCAATGACCCTACGCTAAGCAACTTCTACATCCTGCCTAGATGTTTACCCTCACGACAACACGCTCTGAGCTCTCAAAGAGCGCAACAAAATGCCGAATATACTCACCAAATGGATAGACAAAGCGCTTTCCGTCCGTCTCTCAGAAGAGGACCGAAATCCCCCTCTCCCAACCCTTCTCCCGGTCCGTCCCCGCGTTCTCACACCCTCGCCCTCTCACGAGAGCCTCATCCTGTCCGCCGCCTCAGCAACAGCCTCCAGCAGCTTCTTCCAAAAACTGCCCTCCGACATCCGGCGCATGATTCTCGTAGAAGCATTTGGTGATTACACCGTGCACATGCATCTCAGTTACGATATCCCCAAAGCGCCTCTGCACGTGCGCCAACAGGACCCGAAGCACAACCACGCCAATATCAGGTTCAGGAGGACGCATGCGAAACCGCAGACAAGGCTTGGAATCCCGAGAGAGAAGACGTGGCAGTGGTGGAGCAGTATATGTCATCGTGCGTTTCCGTCGCCGCCGTGCGGGAAGAAACCCTCGGTGGAAAGTAAGATGTACAATGATGGCTGCTATTCTTCTAAATACGGTACAAGCTGCGAGTTTTGGTCTGGGGATTCAAACGGGAAGTGCTTTCTTGGTGTGATGGGCTGGTTGCTGTCTTGTCGCCAATCGTCAGTACCCAATTCTCCAACTTCCAGTCCGCCAGTTCTGTTGATTGGCGCCTCTCTTCTTTTGCAAATGTGACTATTAACACAACCGTGCCTAGCTATGCCGAGTGCATAACACTCCTCTACTCCACAAACACAATCCACATGGCCAGCTCCGTGATGATGCGCCATCTCCCCCAACTACTCCTCCCCCAACGAATCGCCAGCCTGACATCCGTCGAGATGGCCTGGAAGGCCCACCCCGCCTGGTACGGTTCCGACCTGCGTAGTCCTCTAGACGTCTTTGGACTCCCAGCCATCCGCAGTTTAATGGACGTTCTCGAATCGTCCATGCCGAACCTACGACACCTTTCTATTTCACTAGACTACGATATCAGTCTTAGTTGTGAAGAGGAGGACGACGACGATTTCCAGGACGACGAGCATAAACCCGTCATCTCAACGCCAATCGACTGCATGGTGAGTAGGATGCGTAGGATGCTTCCAGACCTAGAGGTCAATATCTACATCCCCTATCACGTCTATGAGAAGCGGAATATCAGGTCGGGACGCATCCCTAGATCATATTTTTATGGAGGAGATAGGCCGGGGGACAATCAAATCTGGCGTGAGCTTCCCGGCGGCGGCGGGGGTTACTGGCTTCGCTGTGGAGACCTGTACAGGCCGCTTGATCCGCTTTCCCGCTGGGGACCTGTCGAATTCAACATGCAATAATCTTAGTACACACCATCTCACACAATTCTCACAAAGTAAAGCCAAAGTATAAAATATAAACGTGCCCACGGCTGTTCTATTCCCATCTACATGTAGTAATAGTCTATAACAACCCAACGCGACACAGCGCACACTGCCATTCCATCACTTCATGCGACAGAACAACCCCATAAACTACCTAGACAACCCCCAGTCTACCCATCCCCTGCACCAGCCCCTCCACGCCCCCCTCATCACCTCCCCCAAAGAACGACAGCACACGCTTTCGTATACCATCGAGCACGCCACCCAGCACGCTTGTACTGGATCGCGACGGTGTAGCCACCGTCGCCGGCATAGATGTTGGGGTTTGGCAGTTGCCACACAGCGAGTTCGCTGGTACAGCTGTAGGTGAGGCACATGCGCATGGTGGTTCCACCTTGCGGAGTGCTTTGTGCCTGTCTCTACGTTCGACGGCATGCCCATCTTCCCCAGACGCTGGAGCGTGAAGGGGTGATGATGTCGGTGAGGACGCAGAGGAGGCGAGGTAGCGCGCAACGGCTGCTTGGGGTCGGGTGGCTTGTCCATCTTCCCCAGACGCGGGAGCGTGAAGGGATGATGATGTCGGTGAGGACGAAGAGGAGACGAGGTAGCGCGCAACGGCTGCTTGGACGCGGGTGTCTCGTCCATCTTCCCCAGACGCGGGCGCGTGAAGAGATGATGATGTTGCCGAGGAGACAAGGTAGCGCGCAACGGTTGCTTGGACCTGGGTATCTCGTCCCGGCGGACCCGATGGCGCGGATGTGGTCGGTGGCCTATGGCTACTAATAGCGAAGTGACTACTAATAGCGATATCGCTTCGTGAGTCTCGGAGCACCTTGTAGTACTCCGCGAATGGGCATTGTGCCATGGCAAAAGCCCTGGCGCGTGTCGGCGGTAGGTCACCCTCGTCGCCAACGCGTAGATCTGCGACATACGGTGCGGTGCAGGCTATCGGATGACGCTGTGGTCGTGATGTCGGTTCAGGGCCGTGTAGCGTTCGGAGGCGTTTTGGTGTCGGTTCGGGGACGTGTAGCGTTCGGCTGCCCTGTTGTTGAGTCGGCGCAGTGGAGCGCGGATCATGCGTAGGACTGCTTGGATCGGATTGTAACCTGTTCCACAACGCGCCGTCGACGATAAGTTCGCCGGCCTGGACGTTTCTGCGATCCCTGAAGAGATCCAGTCCGGGGTTCCCACTACTACCACTAGTCCCATTGCTACCACTAACCTCACCCGATGATGACAACGGACTTAAGCCGCGATCGCCTTCCAGTCCTCCAGGGACGTGTGAAGTGTCAGTCTGCGTAGATGGGGATGCCGAAGCCGACGAATGCATCCGGGCCGACGACTCTCCCACCGAGGCCGAGGCCTGGGCGGATGACAGAGACGCGTCCGCATCCCCGCCATTGAAGTACGACGACAGCACGAAGTCATCGTACCACGCCCCGCCCTCGAATCCACGAGGCTGGACATTCGGCCTGTCTTGCACGTGTGGGAAGACATGGTCAGCTGACGTCGGCGCAGAGAAGAACGAAAGGTCATCATCCAGCGCCGCCGCGGCATCGAAGTCAAAAGACGCGAAGAGATCCGGCACGTTGGAGTTGTCGGCCAGTTGCTGGTCAGATGTGAATGCCCAATCTCCCGGCACGAAGTCGCCCGCCATCGCGAAACTCGGCACATTGGCCGAGGCCATCGGAACATGCGACGTCGGGCTGAAAGACTGCCCGAAGCTGGTCTGTGGCGAGATGCTGGCGCGCGATCCCGGAGATGCCGATGCGGACGACGCAGATCCGCTGCTTTGCCATGGCGAGCTGACGGAGCTGGTGTTCTGTGATGAGGTTGCGGACATCGGCGCCGGGCGGTGGTGGGAAGGCTCGCACTTTTGCTTGCTGCGCTTGCAAGCTGGGCATGCACCGAGCTTGCGCATCTTAGCAGCCTGCTCACGCTGCGCCTTGGTCTTGGGACCGCGAGACTGGTTGTTGGTGATGTCCACACCGTCGGCGGTCATGATGGAGAAGCCTGGGAGACGCTTTGCGGGGCTAGCAGAAGCGGCGGAGGACAGCGAGGAGATGGAGCGTTTGCTTGATTTGGTGGAAAGGGAGGCGCTAGATGCGGAGGTGGATGGAGAGTAAGTAGAGGTAGGCGCAAAAGCTGGGGAGTAGCTTGGATTTGCCGCGAACTCGGGCGTGTTGGTGGCCACGAGGTAGGTGCGGCAGAATGGCGCTGGCATGGTGGAGGCAGCGGCCGTGTCAAAGAAGTCAAGCGCGATAGTCGCGCGCTTCTGTTGCAGGTTCGCGGAGCCTGGGATGTAGGCGTCCACGAGGAGGTCGTGCTCGGCGGTGCCGACGGCGGGCTCCCAGATCAGCGGCGAGCCAAGCTCAAGCTGCGTGATCGTGAAGCTTTGGAGGGAAGCCTGATGTTCCATTGGGAAAGATTTCTCGGGGTTATTGGAAGAAGAATAGTGTTGTGCGCGAGGGGGGATTGCGCTGGAGCATGCAATTGAAAAAGTGTTGCTGCTGCCTCAAGTCTTACGGTACGTTGTAAAAATATAGTACGTAGACGAGGTCTTCAAACTGGAAAGCAAGGCGGCGACGTTGTCGCTTTGAGTATATCTAGTATCACTCGTAGTCGTCGGTTGTCGTATAATGTGGAAAAAGATGAGAAGAGAAAAAAGAGGCCATCAGGCAGAAGGCGGGAAACTCTCACATTATGAGGTTGAGATGTCTGGGGCGGGGTGGTGTGAGCAAGGTTTGGACTGGGGTGTTGTTGCATCGGATGGTGATTCGTGGGCTACGGCAAGACGAAAGAGGAATCGGCGAGAGAGCGAGGTAGGCTACTCTAAGCCACTGTCAATCCAACTAGCGGAAGTATCTGCAAGTACTTTTAGAGGGATGGTGGTGCAGGGCATGCTGTCAAACCTCGCTAATAATACTTAGAGGTACTTCACCATGCCACAGTGTGGGGTCGACTAGAGGAAGCTTGCACACACTTACACACACTTGCACAGCCTTCGGGAAGGAAAAGAGTCATCCAGACACGAAGCCGCGCCGAGTGCGTGCAGCCACAGCCAGGAAACATAACCAGGGATAACGAGCAGCATACCACTAATGTCCCAGCACTACTGTAGCTTACACTTGCCATTGCCCAATAATGGGATGCCAATGCGGCCGGGCTTGTTGGATGCCACTCTCGATCTACGGATAGTGCGAGATTGAGCGTTGAGTCATCAGTCATGGGGAGATTAAGAGTGGTTGACGTGACGAGTCCTGTCTCTTGGGGTTTGAGATCTCGACGCGCCTACCGCCCTCCCTCCCTCCCTTATTCCCTCCCGCTTTACCATGAGGGGTATGCTATTTCCGCTGCGTTAGAGTTTGGATGGGCTCAGTTAGTGGGATGAGAGTGCAGAGGTATGGTCGAGATAGGCTCGGCCATGGTAGATGGAGGTATAGACATAGGGTGCATAAAGCTTGACGGGACGGAACGACGACTACGCATACTCTAAAGCATACGCATCAAGGTATAGTGCCAGGGAGACACCGACTAGATCAGCCCTACGGCGGTACCGACCCAGAGCGAGTCGTGTATATGCATGTATGAATCCATTGCTGAGCTCTCCTCTACGACAACGATACAGAACTCGAATCACTTCTTCTGAGACAATATTCATCCATCTCATGTCGCATGTGCCTCAAATCTTCCTCTCCACCCCCCACCATCCTCATAATCCCCCTATCCAATCACCATCATCAATCAATCAGTCAGCCAACAAAAGCCCTCCTTTCTCTTTCAACGCCAAAATATCCCCTGTTTCCTGTCCCCGTCCCACCTCATCCCATCATCCCATCATCTCGTCTGATCCCATTACACTGGGGGGTATGACATCTCTACGCGCTTGGGCCAACCGCAGCAGCCTCCTCAGCCTGCTTGCGGGCAATGACGTCGGCCTGCGCGACGGCAGACTCAACGACAGTGCGTTCCTCAGGGGAGAGGGAGTTGGTGAGGGAGGTGTAGAGTTGGGGTTGTTCGGTTTGGAGTTCTGTTGGGGGTTAGATGTATTCATGATATACGTAGAGTGGCTCAAAGGGGCAACATACTCATAAGAGCATCACGGAACAATCCGTATGGCTCAACCTTATCCAGCGGCGTCTCGAGGAGGCTCTCCTCTCCGAGCTCGTCGTCGGACTCGTCATCCAAGTTGCCGAACTTTTGCGCCTGTGCAATCATTAGCCTCAGTCCGTAACATACCACGGCACACGGGATGTAAACTCACCTCCTCGTTCAAAAAGTCAAGGTACGCGCTGCTCTCATCCTTGCCCTCCGCATCTTCCTCCTCCTCTGCCTCTTCGGCCCAGGCAGTATCCTCTCCGCCCCACTCAACATTCTCCTCATCCTCATCATCGCTGTACGCGCCATCCGCAAGCGGATAGTCGTCCTTGAGCGCCTCCTCACGGTTCTTCGCCGCTGCCGGCAGCGTCTGGAACAGGCGAACGATGCCCTGTAGCAGGCGTGGCCAGCCCTGTTGCACGCTGGCGGGAACCTGGTCGGGGTTGAGGGTCAGCAGCGCGACGATGGCGGCGATGGCAAGGGTCTTGTCGTGGACGCGGCTGAAGGCGTCGATGCTGCCGAACCACAGGCTGAAGAACTTGTTGGTCCAGCCCTTGGCCTCGAGCACGTGCAGTGCCAGCACTGGGTTGTAGTAGATGGCGTTGATGACCATCTCCATGAGGTGAATCTTGTAAGACTTCACCTTGACGTCGGCGTTGGTCAGGGTGGCCATGGCCATCTCGACGAAGGCGAGAACGTATTGGTCGATGCTGCCGCGGAGGGAGAGCATCATGCCCTCAGCCAGCTTGCAGGCGCAGATGCGGTCAACGCCGCCGACCTTGTCGTCGTGGAACATATCCTGAACCATGCCGAACATGGCATCGAGGTACGCGGGGGTCTGCACAAGGTGCGCCGCACCATACTGCACGAAGTTATCGAGCGCTGGTAGCATGTCCTCAAGGTACAGCTCTGCACCAGCCTTGAAGGTCTGGTGGATCAGCTCAAAGGCTTGCCACATCGTGGGCGAGATGCTCTTGGCCGCGAAGGTGCAGCTGTCGATGATCTCAAAGACCTCGTTGTACAGATCGTACAGCTTGTTCTCCAGGGTGATGCTGATGACAGGCATCAGGATCGACTCCATGTGGAGGAGCACATCGGGGGTGCTCTCGAGCGTCAGAATTAGCGTGCCGATGGTCTGAAGGACACCCAGCGCCGTGATGCTCTTGTCATCCAAGTAGTCACCGTACGAGTCGTCGTCGCCGCGGCTCTCGTTCTTCTCCAGCAGTCCGTTGACGATGCGCAGGTAAGTGTCGCGCAGCTGCTCACTCAGGGCAACCGCGAACGGTGTCAGCTCAGCAGCGAACACCTCGACAAAGTCCTCCATCACGTTCGACAGAGCGTCGACATCGACCTCGTTGGCCAGCTTGAGAAGCTGCTGCATGATCTGGGGGATGTTCTGCTGCATGCTGGTGCGGATGATGTCGTGTCTGATGAGAGGCTGCAGGGCAAGCGCGGCCTCAACACGGACGGGCAGCTCTGGGTCGCCCATACACTCGAGAATCTTGCGGTAGATGACGATAAGGTTGTTTGTGTCCTTGAAGTCAAGCTGCTCAAACTTCTCAACAGTGTCGCACGCACGTGCGCGCAGGTATCCTTGCGGGCTGTTGAAATCTGGGAAGACGTAGCGGACAAGGAAATACTCAACCTGGGTAGCGATTGGGCTCTTCTTGGCGAGAATGACGCTGGACAGGGTGCCGATCATGCGAAGAGCTCCCTCCTTAGCGACATGGTTCTTCTTGCCATCCTCTGTGGCTTCGTACTCGTTGACGATGGTGTTGACAAAGGTCAGGATGGTATAGGTCTGCTTCCTGCGAACCTTGGTAAGGGTAACTAGGAAGTTGGTAGCGGCCACATCTGGCGCGGAGACCTCCTCGTAGAAGTTGAGCTTGTGGTGGAGGTAGTCCTCTGGGTCAGTGTCGAACTTCTCAATGTCGTCTTCCGACAAGCAGAGGACGGGGAAGAGGAAGTGGGTGACCAGGGTATCGAGATGGGGCTTCAGGTGAGCCCACATCTGCTTTGGCTTAACACACTCGTCAAGGAAAGCAAGGGTATATGATAGACAGCGTCTGCTGAGCCAAGTAGTCTTGGCAACCCACTTCTCGATCTGCGCAAGGTAGGCCTTGAGGATCTCAGGTGCGATAGTGGAGATGAAGTGCTTCGCAAATTCAACGTAATCATCACCGTTTCCGGAGACGAGAGAACCCGGGTTTCCATAGCTATAGAAGTTAGAGTGAAATATGTTGTAAAGTCGCACAAAACATACCGGACAAATAGTCTGTTCAGGTTGAAGTATGCCCACTTCTTGGCCTTCCACCAGTGGTTGGCTTCACGCTCAGTGAGATCTTCCGGCAGAGCGCTTTGTGGGACCTCCTTTCCGATGGTCTGGATGAATAATGAGCACCAGCCGATCGTAGTCTGTTCCTGCCTCAGAGAAGCGGCCAGGTCGAACTAAATCGTGTTAGCTTTTTCTCACCGCTAACCCCGCACATAACAAAAACCTACAAAGGTAGCATGTTTATAGGCCTTCAGCGCCAAGTGCAACATCTCCCCTGCCTCCTCGCTTGTCTCATTCACCAACCCAGTACCAATAACCAACAGTCTCGGGAATGTCGCCTCAACAATCTTATCAAAATCGGCCCTGCTCTCGCCGGACTTGAATCTGAACACACGGCAGATGGCCAACAGGCACTGCAAGCCGGCAAAGATGCTCGCCGCCTCATTCGTATTCAGCAGACGCAGCGTCACATCCATGAATCCAGGCCAGCGCGCTGGGAAATCGCAGTGCAGGATCTTCTGCAAGACTGGCACGAGCTGGGCGCGAACGGCCGCCGAGGAGGTCGACAGCACGGGCAGGAGGCGTTCGCGGAAGCGCGCCTTCTCCTCATCTGGAATGGGTTTATGCGTAGCAGCTGCATCGTCGCTGACTGCCCAGGCACGCGACACACGGTTTTTGAGGTATACGGCCGCTAATGTGAGTTAGCGGGTTGTTGCAGCAATTCGGTCGGGGATATGAAACTGGTGGATGGCGGGGTAAGGGGAGAGAGACGTACTCGAAAGTCTGACGGAGGCCTCCTGCTCGCCTTGTAGGATATCGAGTAGTGCATCTGTGAAACCGGCGTGTTCCTCAGCCTGGTGCAAAAAAGTGTCAGCGAGATGTGGGGAGAAAGAGGGGTGGAACGAGTACGTACAGCCTTGAGATCTAGCTCAGCGCGGCGGCGCGCGTCGGCGTCTGCATCGAGCGTCGCGACGATACGACTTCTGACTAGGCCTACATCCATCTTGCTCGCTGATCCAGTGCGTGGCCGACAAAGGGGGGGAGCGCGGCGTGGTGGGTTTTGCGAGACTCGAGAGCGAGATTCGTGGTGGGAGGAAGTTCACTTTTTGTGTGGTGCAGGAATCTGCCAATCAGCGCTAGCCCCAGGTAGAGGCGGTAAGTGGTCGAAAAACGGCGATAGTCACGTGAAAGTGGCTTGAAAGTGGCCTGTCGGAGAGGGGTATAAAGTTTGAAAAATCGACCATTCCTCATACGGAGTAGTATAAACACAGCAACATCAACATCCATAAGAAGCAGTCGCAGGCTCAAGGTCGGACGAGGGATCCATAGCTGAAAAATAATTTTATATATTTGTATTAATGGTGTGGTCTCTTTTTAGGAGCTCAAGTGTTCAAAATTCATAGCCGTACATATGCCCAACTCTACGAATAAATATCACTGTTTTTTTTAAAAAACGAAGAAACATGAAGTGATAAATAAATTCATCATTTACACAGATATTTCATACATATTTTTTAATAGTACCAAACTTCAGTCCCGATTACCAGCATATTACTTTAAATATAAAGATTAAGATAACTAAGCTTTATGTAATTTTATTAGCCAAATTCCATAGTTTTCAAAAGCATCAGTGACCAAATAGTTCAGTGGCACGCAGACAGGTCTATAGTGTGTGCACAGATGATATGATAGCCACAGCCCGTAGTCCGCGAGCGAACCTATTTTAATTACAGTTACTATAGACACTAGTTGCTGCACATACCCCATTTTCTATAGTATATATAGACACTAAAATAAACTATACATGCTATAACAATAAGTAATAAAAAGTGTCCGCAAAGGCTAATGGCTTAGCCTCTCATGACACCTATTTTAGCCAGGACAGCCCCCGCCAGCAAAACGGCTCTTTGCCCATCCTGCCACAGCGCCTGCCTATTTATCTCCATTATCTCGAAATCTTTTCTACAACCAAAAATCAAACATCCCTCACCATGGCGGACAGATACAGCGGCTCCAGACGCTATAAAATGATGCCTCGCTCGACACCATAACCCTTATATTGGGAGTCCTTGCCAGCAGAGATTCGGATCATGATTTTCGAAGCGATCGTACTCCACAAAAATCCTGGATGGGGTTCCTGTGCAGCTGTTTGCTAAAAATAGCAGTTTTATATAGAGAAGCCAAACTTTTATCGGCTGTAGCTATCCCAGTCCCCCCTGACGGAATTCAAGAACATGGATATACGATGGAGGGATTTTGTCCACCATATTCAACGTAGTATTATGCTGCCGAAATACGAATGTGGAAGCTGCATGAACAACGAGCAGATTACCACAAGATTATTATTCAAAGAATACAGTATCAAAATTAGGATTAGGAGGCTGTTTTTGATACTTAGCACCTGGAAGCCAGCGAGTATTGGGTTGACATTGGAGCTTAATGCATGTTCGCCTAGCCACTTGGAACACTGGTTCAAAGACTACTATTTTGAGTTTGATAATGAGGGTACTGAAGCTGAAATTTCAGCGAACGATGGCGATGCCTGTGAAGTTAGCTCCAAAAGCACGACCCAATGCACGGCTGGATCAACGACCAGCAGGTCAAGAACCCCCAATGTGCGCTATATATCAGCTCTTCCAATATATCGGCCTAGGCGCCTCTCGAAAAGAACTTCCTCAGGTTGATACCGTCACAAGCTTCATCATACGTCGACAGTTTCGTCGCTCCCTTCGGGCCCAGGATCTGCTTGTAATACTGAGCGGCCTCCCTCAACTAGAAAGCATGGTATATGAGACCTGGTGACCAATAAAATATTATCAGATGAGAGGAAGGAGCGATCGTGAGTGTCATAGATTACACTATAATTCCCGTTATTGTGATATTCTATCAACAGGTTGAGATGGACCCTCTCACGCAATTCAGGGTAAGGGGTAAGGGGTAGAGTAGCCTAAGGGCGGCGACGCTACCCGGTGAGCTAGAAGGTGGTGGTTCAACCCACATATAAATTGGTAGAATGTATCTCTAAATATCATATATATACCCTCGCACACCAGTATCTGCCACATACGACCATAGACTCAAGAGAATTGGGCATCCCGTCCGCTCTGCCATACACAAGCTTGAGATCGGTGGATTAGTAGTTGGGTGGGTGACCACCAGCGAATACCCACTGTTGTATGTTTTT
>LNAR01000512.1:6411-20253 GCA_001630585.1 Pseudogymnoascus sp. BL549 | reverse complement strand
GGGGTGGCAGGATGGCGTTTGTTTGGTTAGGAGGGTAGGATGCCGTCAACTGACTGAATATGAGTATATCACAAGTAACAAACCTACAGTGACAGAGTGAAATCATTACAGTAGCCTAACAGTACGTTTTAAGTGGGTGTAGCACAGAGAGGTCCATGTATGTATCAAACCCCCAAAGAAGATATGAGTGGAGGACATGAATGGACGTGTCCTAACCTCAAATTAGGGGCACATCCGTTATATTATTAATAATATAGTATTATACATATAATTAAAATACGCACCATAAGCATTAAGTAAGGTAACAGCTTAAGACCACGCATAGTAAAATCATATAATATATCGATATTTGGATTTATCTTTTATTCTTTATTCGGTATTTCCAGTTTCTCATTTCTCATTTCTCATTTCTCATTTCCTAACTCCTCAACACCTTTCTCCCTCTATCCTTTTCTCATGCTTTCATAACGCTTAAGCTACCTTAAAACACCCACATGAACAACAAACCCCTCTCCCCCCCGCAACCCCTCGCCCGCAACCTCGTCCGGAACCCTCCACACGCGGAACGACTCTTTAAACGCCGTAAGCCACCCCTCAAAGACCTGATCCGAGCGTAGCTGCTGCGCTATAATACAGACTGTCTTTCCCTCCACATTCCCCAACCCCGCAACTTCACCCCCTCCTTCCGGTCCGCCTTCACCGGAGGTATCGGTGGCTGTGGTATTCGCAGTATCGCCCCGATTCAGCTTCCGTGTGCTCTCCCGTAACCGGCAAGCATCGACACAAGCCTGCACAAGAGGATCGATTAATGCATCGTTGTATATACAGTCACACGCAATCACCGCATCGAAGCTTCCTCCCCCAGGTAACAAGCCCGCTACCTCATCAGTCTCCCAATCCAGCGTCTCGATGCGTATATTCGAGTCCCCCTCTCCACCTTCTCCACCCTCGGCACCTTCAGTCGCTGCAGAATTCTGAGCAGCTCCACGCTTAGCTTTCGATTTTGCTTTCGATTTCGACGAATTATTGCTGTTGTTGTTGTTACTGGATTTCGGCTTCCTAGTGATAGAAGAGGGGAGGTTGGACGAGATATTCTGTCGCAGCAACTTCAAGACGTAGGATTGGTCTGTGAGTGTGTAGGATCCGACGCTGGGGGAGAGGGCCAGGGCGATTACACCAGAGATGCCGGTGCCGAGTTCGAGGATGGTGGAGGACGGGTGGAAGATTGAGTGCGTGGTGAAGGGGTTGGTTGGGGAGGAGAGCCAGGTTGCAACTAGGGGGGTGATTTTCCAGAGGACTGTAGGGGGTTAGCTTTGCAGCGTCAGGGGGGAAGAAGGGGGAGGGTGAAACTTACCTGCGCCTGTTGTTCCGCCGCCGCGGGTGGAGGAGAGGATGGTGGGGGATTGGTGGATTGTGAGGTCGCGGCCGGCGATGGTGAGATCGATCGAGGTGGCTAACTGGTCGACGAAGCCTAGATTTTGGGAGGGGATAGGTTGGGAGAAGAGGAGGAAGGATTCTGAAGGGGATTCGGTGTTAGTTAGGTGGGGTTGGGGGAGGGGAAAAGTGAGAAGATGGAGAAAGAAATGGGAAAAGAACTAGTTTGCAGGGATACATAGGCAGAGAGTAATGAGAGTAATGAGAGACTTGCCTTCTTCCGCATCTTCAATCTCGTCCCCGAGGCTGCGAAGGAGAGATTCAACAGTCATGTGTGCGTGAAGCTGTGGATGTTTGATAACCCCAGCATATTTTCTTATCACGATGAGGGCATAAAATGAACGAGGCTGCACACGACAGCCAGCCTCGTCACGTGTAACCGAGGAATAGCGTAGTGGAACAACAATATCCCGCACACATGTCAGCCTTGTCACGTGTTACTTTGACCGAGGCACTAAGACCTAGGCAAGGGGGGCCAGATTCAGCAGGAGGGTACAGCCAGCAGGAGGTCCAAGTGCATGCTCGGCTGTCTGTTATCTTGTCACTTTACGCTATTGTCTGGGCGAGGAACTGACCACAAGCAGCCTTGGCAAGCCGGCGTGGGCCTCGGCTACGTAGGTTACGGGGAAGGATGTCGGAGGGATTTGCTCTCGGGGATGATGGGTTGTTTTCGACAGACGTGGATCCGCCGCTGATCCCTGGCGTCAGGCCGGAATCTGTTGGTGTTGGTGCAGGGGATGGAGATTTTCGAGACTTACTGTATACTGATGCTATAAACAGAAAACAGTTTTCTAATGGCGGTCGATTGTTGTATGTCTGGCGGCGGTTGTTCTTTCTTTTGTCTACAGCTATAGGTCTCGTGACTTTTTCGGTAAGAGCGGCCGCCTCTGGCTTGATGATGGACTGGGGTTATTCTTGCCGAGAAGAGGAGGCGAGAGTGTGGAGAGCGGGGACGTGCGGACCACAGCTGCAGCTGTGCCTTGCCGTAGAGAGTCTTGCATTGTAATGGAGCCAACCAAGCCAACGTGTTAGATATCAGCTCCTTGCAGGACACTTGCAAGTGATCGTCGCACAAATATCTTCGGCGGGGTAGAGGGACAGGTAAGCGTTGAGAGGAGGTATCAGTATATGGATTGCTCCTAAGTGGAGAAGCCCTACCATGGCCGAGTATCACTCCTGTATAGCATCTCGGCAATCAGTATATCTAGAGTAGATTATACAAGGTAGCCAGGCTCGGCTCGAGTGCAGCCAGCTACGGTTCGTCCTGCAGTATGTACATATACAGTTACAATCTAAACCATACAGCAGCAATATGCTGGAATTACCATTTCTAGCCCGCTTGAGGCCAGGCCCAAGCCCACAGCCCCAAGCCTCTTGCAGCCATTGCGGCCACCACAGCCACTTACAGCCGCCGACATCCCTTACAGTGACCAAACAGAGTGCGCTGCTCCTATTATCCTAACAGGGTTCGGTTAGACGATTACTCGCGCTGCCTAAAGTCTGGGGGAGGGGCTCCTATGGCTGAAGGTTCATTTTGCCAGCGGTTTTAGCTGATATGATCTCTATACTAGCTAGTAGCTCCGTCTCTCAACAAACTTGCTAGCTGCCTGTTAGCTGCCTTAATACTTACAGCTCTAAATGATTAATCGTGTTTATTTTTGCTTTTACTTTAGCTATAGTTTGCTGTAGACACTGCTATTGTTATAGACAGTTCCTTATTTCCATTCTCTAGACTTCAGGCCGCAGGAGAACGTAGATGACTAAACGACTAGAACCATCGGAAAATGCGGGTTAACGTACTATGTAGGTATCGCGTTACCCCAACAAACTCCCAACATCCCTGCTCCTTGCTACCAAGAGCTCCACCTACACTTCAATACTACGACTATCCACCTATCCACCCCCCCAACCGCCAAAAACAGGGATCTACTTTCTAAACCGACCAAAACACACAGAGCAAGAAAGTACCTCGCCCCCCAAAAGAGCCATTATTGCTTCCTTCCATCTCCTACCTACCTGAGACCCCCTCTCCCATTACTCTTTCTCCTCCTCCTCGGTCCATCACAAGCATCATCATCATCTACCTGCACTTGAAACTGCCCGTAACTATCACCGATCTCCCTCATATCCCAGCCTCTCCCCGCTAATACCTGTCGTTTCTCCAGCTATAATCTTACGACTCTGAATTGAAGCTTCACATCGATATCGCCGCCACTGCTCTCAGCATTCATCACACAACAACCTTCACCATGACGGACGTCGTTTCCGAGCTACCGTACATCAACGACCACCCCGAGCTGAAGAAGGCCACCGTCCAGCCACGCATCGTGTCCTCGCCGCCTTTCACAAAGGAAGTCGAGGGCGCCACACCCGTCGAAGGCGAGACCCTTCCTCGCCGTAACCCAGACATCCAGGACCGCCTCGTCACCCGTCCAAACCCTGAGGTCAGCACAATCTTCGATGTCGTCAAATCAGCAGCACGCAAGTTTGGCAATGCGAAGGCCATCGGCACGCGCAAGCTGCTCAAAACCCACAAGGAGACCAAGCGCATCAAGCGTATGATCGATGGCGTCGAGACCGAGCAGGACAAAGTCTGGACTTACTTCGAGCTCAGCGGATACACCTACCGTACCTTCATTGAGTACGAGAAGATGGTCCTCGACATTGGCGCCGGCCTGAGGAAGCTCGGCATGGTCAAGGATGACCGCGTTCACATTTTCGCTGCCACCAGCGCCCACTGGCTGGCCATATCCCATGGTGCCGCATCTCAGTCGATGCCCATCGTCACCGCCTACGACACCCTGGGCGAGCAGGGACTGAAGCACTCCCTGGTAGCCACTGGCGCCAAGGCCATCTTCCTTGACCCCCACCTTCTTCTCAACATCGTCAACCCGCTAAAGGAGGCCAAAGAGATCAACCACGTCATCTACAACACTGAGCATGACGTTAACCCAGCACACATCACGCGCCTAAAGGAGGCTCACCCCCACCTGAGCGTTCTCAGCATCGATGAGCTGATCAAGTTGGGCGCCGAGAACCCGATTGAGCCCACACCACCCTCCCCAGAGGACCTCGCCTGTATCATGTACACCTCCGGATCGACAGGCACCCCCAAGGGTGTTCCGTTGAAGCACAAGAACGTCGTTGCCGCACGTAAGTTTCCGCAGGCTCCCCAGTCTCTACATTGGCACTTGCTAACCAGAATCCAGTTGCTGGCGTGAATGTTATTATGGATAGATACATTGGCCCAGGCGACGTCCTGCTTACATACCTCCCGCTTGCCCATATCCTCGAGATGGTCTTTGAGAACGCGTGCTTGATTTGGGGTGGAACCATGTGCTACGGAAACCCGAAGACGCTCTCCGATACCTCGGTCAGGAACTGCAACGGTGATATCCGTGAGGCCAAGCCCACTATTCTCGTCGGTGTGCCAGCTGTTTGGGAGACGGTCAAGAAGGGAATTGTCAGCAAGATCAACGCCGGGAGCCCGCTTTTGAGGAACCTGTTCTGGGGAGCCATGTCATTGAAGGGCATGATGATGGCTTATGGCCTCCCCGGTGCCGGCGTCCTCGACTCTGTCGTCTTCAAGAAGCTGAAGGAGGCTACTGGCGGCAGACTCCGAATATGCCTGAACGGTGGTGGGCCAATCTCCAAGGAGACGCAGCGCTTCATCTCCATGTCGATCAGCCCCATGGTCAACGGCTACGGTCTTACTGAGACCTGCGCCATGGGCGCGCTTATGGACCCCTTCAAGTGGACCGACAGCGCCTTGGGCGACATTCCCGGTTGCATCGAAATCAAGCTCGTCGACTTCCCCGATGCAGGCTACTTCGCGACCAACAAGCCCCGGCCGCAGGGTGAGGTCTGGATCCGCGGGAACAGTGTGATGGAGGAGTACTACAAGAATGAGGAGGAAACCAAGGCTGCCTTCGGACCCGGCGGCTGGTTCAAGACTGGCGATATTGGCGAGTGGGATCACAACGGCCACCTCAACATCATCGACCGCAAGAAGAACCTGATCAAGACGTTGAACGGTGAGTACATTGCGCTCGAGAAGCTCGAGTCGGTGTACCGCTCAGCGCCCGTCGTTGCCAACATCTGCGTCTACGCCGACCAGCAGAAGAGCAAGCCCGTCGCGATCATTGTGCCCGCCGAGCCGGCGCTGAAGAAGCTCGCCGCGTCGATTGGCATCAAGGAGGGTACCCTCGAGCAGCTCGTGCACAACGGTAAGCTGCAGGGTGCGGTGCTCAAGTCGCTGCAGGATGTTGGACGCGGGGGTGGACTTTCGGGTATTGAAATTATCAGTGGTGTTGTTATGTCGGATGATGAGTGGACGCCACAAAACGTAAGTTTTTTCTTTTATTTGTGTTTTGATCCGATTACTGGGGAAGGATAGAAGGCTAACGTATTGTTTTTACAGAACTTCGTAACCTCAGCACAGAAGCTCAACCGTCGCCTCATCGTCGACACATTCAAGATGCAAATTGACGCCGCATACTCCAAGAACAGCTAGGTTTCATAACCTATGCTATGCCTTTACGTCATGACGTTGCTGTGGCGATGATTGGGGGTGGAATGGGGGCTGAGAAACGTAGCTTTGTCTTTGATACCTTTTGCTTTGAAGGGGGGAAAACCATGTATGTTTTTGGACGGGGACGTGGTGGAAGGGGAAGCCCGGGTTGTCCGAGTTCCATTGTGTATACCTAGTTTTCTAACAATTATTTGAGTGGGGGTGATGGGGGGTGGCGATGATGTTGACGATGGCGGAAATTGGAGGGCTGTTAATACGACGTCTACTTTTTTTGTTGACATGTTATGTTTATGCGTTTGATTAAGTTTTGAAGTGTGAATTTGGAGGACATGATAACAGTCACTTTCTCGAAGGGAAATTTAATATGATGGTACTTTTTTATGAAATTGTTTAAACATCAAACTGAACTATTTCTACACTCAATCTACAAAATTCGTTACACCTAGTTCCCCAACTCACACGCCGCGCTGGCCAGCGCCAACTTGCCAGTCTCCTTAACCTTGGCCTGGAAGATGACCTTGTTGCCCTCCTTCCACATCTCGGTCACCAGGGTCTGGCCCGGGTTCACAGTTCCGGCAAAGCGGACCTTGATGTTCTTGAAAGCACCGTAGGTCTTGTACACAGCCTTACCGGCGATACCGAAGAAGCACAGGCCGTGGAGGATGGGCTCCTTGAAGCCACCCATGGCAGCGAACGCGGGGTCGACGTGGAGAGGGTTGTAGTCACCGCTCAGACGGTAGACAGCAGCCTGCTCCTCGGTGGTCTTCTCCTCGACGACGGCGTCGGGGGCGCGCTTGGGGATGGCGTTAGCGGCGGTAGCGGCACCGCGGTCGCCGGCCTTGGGCTGGCCGCCGAAGCCGCCGGAGCCGCGGAGGAAGACGGTCATCTCGTTGTAGAAGACGTCCTTGCCGGTGGCCTTGTCAACGGTGGTGGTTGCTGACTTGACGACGGCGGCGGCTCCCTTGTCGACGACCTCGATGAGCTGGGGGTAGGAGACGAGGGTGGCGGAGGTGGGGATGGGGAATTGGCGGATCTCGAGGTACTGCTCGCCGTGGAGAAGCATCATGGGGTTGAAGTTGGGGACGATGGAGGAGATGTCGTAGGGAGCCTCGGCGGAGAAGGGGGGGATGACACCGAAGGTTGGGAGAGCCTGGAACTCCTCTGAGCCCTCGAAGATGTAGGGGAGCTCGCTGCGCTTAGCACCGATACCCAGGTTGTAGAGGGAGACGTCGCGCTCCTCGTATGTGAACTCGGTGCCGTTGGCCTTGGCCTTCTTGGCCTCCTCGATGGCGTTGAGGATCTCAGGGTTGGGCTCGGACTTGCGGGCGGGCTTCTTGGCTTTCTACAAGGAGGAAAAAATGTTAGATATTGGTCTGATCATAAAAGTTTTGACATTTATTTTGACATTGATTGCGTCTAGCTATCGTACAGTACATGAAGCGTCGTAAAGGACAGATATGAGAGACACACGCGCGGACGAACCACGCTCACACAAGGACCTAGAAGAGGCTCATACCTTGTTGCTAGACTTGTTCTCCATGTTGGCCATGATGCTCTTGAGGCCATCAGCCGGGCTGTCGGGGTGGTCGGCACGTCCGTCCTCGAAGTCAACGATGCGGCTCCACTGCTCGCGAACGGCCTCAGGGGTGAGGACGACGTCGACGGGGAAGCCAGCACCGCCGGAACGCTGCCAGCGGGTGCTGCCGACCCATCCGGAGCCAACCTCGTAGAGACCGCCAGTTGGGTTGGGGGTCTTGTCGCTGGCGAGCAGGACAACGAGAGGTGCTATGTAGTCGGGCTTGAAGGCCTGTACCATCTCCTCGGGCATGATGGTGCGGGTCATGGCGGTTCCGGCGTTGGGGGCGATGGTGTTGACGTAGATGTTGTACTTGGCACCCTCACGGGCAAGGGCACGGGAGAAACCAAGGATACCGCATTTCTGTGAATGTTAGAAGGGTTATGAAGGGGGTTATGAAGGGGGACTTACGGCAGCGGCGTAGTTGGCCTGGCCGAAGTTTCCGTAGATACCGGAAGTGGAGGTTGTGTTGATGACACGTCCGTACTTCTGCTTAAGGAAGTATGGCCATGCGGCCTTGGTGACCTTGTAGGTACCGCGGAGGTGGACATCCATGACTGGGTCCCAGATCTTGTCGTCCATGTTCGCGAAAGCCTTATCCCTCAAGATACCAGCGTTGTTGACGAGAACGTCAATGCGGCCGAAAGCGTCGATGGCGCCCTGGACAACCTTCTCGCCCTCCTCGCAAGGTGCCTTGACACCGACGGCGGTACCGCCGAGCTTCTGGATCTCCTGGACGACGGTGTCTGGGTTGACAAGGTCGTTGATGACGAGCTTAGCGCCAAGCTTGGCGAATGCCAGAGCGTATGCGCGGCCGATACCAGCTCCGGCACCGGTGATGAGGACAACCTTTCCGTTGAAGTCGAGCGCCTCAGCCTTGGGGGCGGAGGACAGAGTCATAGACTTGTCCAACAGGCCGAGGAAGTCGGCGGGGCCGGATGGGTACTCGGCCTCCTTGAAGTTGTTGACATCGTCCCACTTGGCGAGTAGAGCGCCTGCGGTGTACGAGTTATCAGCCTTTAGGAGAGCTCCAGAGGATCTCTCCCAGCGGATCTTGGCGACGTGTCCGCCACCAACCTCGAAGATGGAGCCAGACTCCTCAGTCTCCTTGGAGACGAGGGTGGCCACGAGCGGCACAACCCACTCGGGCTTGAGGTTTGCGAGCATGTCCGGGGGCATGACGGTCTCGGTCATGCGGGATGCGGCAATTGGCGCAATAACATTGACCTTGATGTTGTATTTGGCGCCCTCCTTGGCGAGGGTCTCGGTGAAGCCAACCAGGGCAAGCTTGGCGGCGGAGTAGTTGGTCTGGCCGAAGGAGCCGAAGAGACCAGCAGCAGAGGCAGTGTTGATAACACGTCCGTACTTCTGCTTGCGGAAATGAGGCCATGCGGCCCTGGCGCACTTGTATGAGCCCTTGACGTGCACGGCAATGATCAGGTCCCAGTCCTGGTCCTTCATGTTCTTGAAGCTGACATCACGGAGGATACCGGCGTTGTTGATGAGGACATCGATGCGGCCGAAGGTGTTGATGGCGGTATCGATGATCTTCTCACCGTCGGTGACACTGTCGTAGTTGGCAACAGCCTTGCCGCCAGCAGCCTTGATCTCCTCGACAACTACATCAGCAGCCTGGTTATTTTGTTAGCTTTTGGCTTTGGAAGGGGTGTGGAACGTGACGCACTCTTGTGGATGCTCCGCCATCACCGCCTTTGAACGATCCGCCCAAGTCGTTCACAACAACGCTGGCACCTCTCGAACCGCTATTACTGGAGTTAGCACAGAACTTGGGAATGCTTATGCCACGCCGCCGCGACTCACAAAAAGGTTGCGTAGGCCTTTCCGAGGCCCCCACCTGCTCCTGTGACGACGACGACCTGGCCGTCGTATCTGATTTCCGACATGTTTCAATGGGTATGGTTGAAACTGGTGTAGGAAGAATGTGTTTTGAGGGTATAATGAGGAAAGAAAGAGCAGAATAAGACAAGAAATATAATCCGCAGTCTCCGGGTGCGAGTGTTTATCTACTTGTTCGTTTTCGGCTCGTCGTTGTCGTCCAAGTTCACCTCGGCACATGCCTCGGCCAAACCGTTCGGTTGTTATGATTGGCCGGCTGTTGGAGTCATGACGAAACCTGGGGTAGCTGCGAAATTTAAGCGTTCACGTTCACATGCCAGTGCCCCGAGATAATTTGGAGTTGGAGAAACTCCATGTGCATAATATTTTATTTTGAGATTCTGGTGCCATAATAAATTTTGGAAGCCAGGTACCGACCGTTCAGAGTCGTAAGATGTGTTCCTGCGATGCCGACGCCGATTACTGAGCGTCATGGATCCAGAGTCTTCCAAAGCGGAGAGTCGGGGTTCGGGTTTCCAGGCCACAGCTAACCCCGCATTGATTCGCTCCATCTTGCGCCGCAGCTTGAATCGCTGTCCACGGCTGAACCTTCGTGAGAAGCTGACGATGAGAATATGAGAATAGAGACATACAAGGCCTGAAAATACACAGCTACGGAATAGCATCTGCGAAGTAGGCCGTATTGGTGGCTCTATCCATCCATTGTGCTCCCATGATCTTCGCCGTGGCTCTATAAAGGACCTCAAGCACATTGAGAACGTCAGGGCAGGCATTGATAGACGCGTTGCAGCCGCCATACGCCATTCAGAGGGTGCTTTTCGGAACGGTACCACTGAAAATTAGATGCATGAACGTTGTTAGCATCCTTCTCGCCGTTTTCTCGTCAGCTCTCTCTTGCCGCCGTCGTTACACCTGTCACTGCGCCATTCTCACCATCGCCAAGCCTACTCTCATCATCTACTCTTCATTATTGAGAGTGGACCCAGAGAGAATGACAGTTTGGCTACGGGGGATTTGGTAGCAGCCTTTATGAGCAGAGGTATTGGTGTTTTTGATGAAGTGCCCATCATCTACTCTTCGTTGCCGCTTGCCAGAGTTGTTTACGCTCCTACTATTAAAGCTTTTGCGCAAGCAATTGTTGCGCTGTATAAGACTCACAGTCACTGTGGAGCTTACGACTTCTATGAGACACTAACACCCCTCCGCCTTCGTCTCAGATCCCTAACTCGAATACCTCGCCCATCAGCACCTCACCATTGAAACTTCAGCGACAGGAATTATAACCGTCGGAGAAATCTATAATTACTGTACTACTTACCCCTTCTGTGAGGTACTGAGGCCCCCCGGTCATCGCGCCAGACACCCATCTCCAACTCCAGGCTCATCAGTGTACTACCATCAAAGCATCAGCGACAGCAACTGTAGCTCTTATATAATACACATAGTCACTGTGAAGCTGGCCAATTCCACGAGGCACTAAGAACCCCTCGCCTTCCTCTCAGACACCCAACTCTCCACACACCACACATAAAAACATGGCGGAAATCATAGACGACAAGAGCGCCCACTGCATCCCCTTCATCCTCTCCCGCCATGCCCTCCACGCTGCCTCCTCCCCCTCCACCCCCTTCTTCATAGGCATCAACGGCGTCCAAGGCGTCGGGAAA
Organism: Pseudogymnoascus sp. BL549; assembly: GCA_001630585.1. NCBI lineage: Eukaryota > Fungi > Ascomycota > Leotiomycetes > Thelebolales > Thelebolaceae > Pseudogymnoascus > Pseudogymnoascus sp. BL549. The sequence continues at coordinate 9,188 of LNAR01000512.1, read as the reverse complement.
TCCACCCTCGTCTCCCTCCTCCTCTCCACCCTGCAGACCGACTGTAACCTCAGAACCGAGATCATCAGCCTCGACGACCTCTACCTCACTCACGCCGACCAAGTCGCCCTCGCACAGGCCAATCCCTCAAACCCGCTGGTCCAGCACCGTGGGGAGCCCGGTATGCCCCTCTCTACCCCCCCAATCCATCCCTCACTGACAAATCGCAGGAACCCACGACATCCCCCTCGCGAGCTCCCTCTTCACCAGCCTCCGCAACCAAACCGAAACCTCTATACCCCGCTACGACAAGTCCGCCTTCAACGGACAGGGCGACCGGACCTCGAACCCCCTCCTTGTCAACGAGCCGAGCAAGCACAAGCTGCAAGTCATAATTCTCGAAGGGTGGTCCGTTGGATTCCGCGCCATCCCAGACGATGAGGTGGTCGCCAAGCGTGAAGCGTCACGTTCGAATCCCGATTCAACATTATGGAAGAACAGGCTCGAGGATTTGCTGTTCGTGAACGACAAGTTGAGGGAATATGATGTTATGACGGATATGCTGGATGCGTTTATACATCTTGATGCGAGTGAGACGTCCTACGTGTATACATGGCGGCGGGAGCAGGAAGAGGCGCTGAGGAGAGTTAGGGGAGTGGAGAATGCGATGACGGATGAGCAGGTTGTGAAGTTCGTGGATGGGTATTACCCCGCATATGAGCTGTTTACGGAGGAATTGAGGAAGGGGGTGTTTAGAGGGGACCCCGCGAAGAAGGGGAGCCAGTTACGGCTGACTGTTGGGAGAGATAGACGTGTCATAGAGGTAGAGCAGATATAAACTAGAATGTTTGATTGCAAATAAAGCAAATGGGTATATGATACGGCAATAGCCCCTCCTTTTTGCGCCGCCGTCCTTTGCTTGCTCCAGCTATATGCACGCTATGTCATCTTCCAGCCCTTCCAGCAATTGTAAATAACAAAAAAGTCCCCATGAAGCCAAGCGCTAAGCCGGCGTCTTCCCCCTCAGCAAGTCCTGACCTCCGTTCTTCAAATCCTTCAACGCGGCCGTCACATCATAAGTCCTTTCCCTGACCTCCGCATCCCGCTCCGCAACTTTGTTCTCGAAATCAATCGCAACCCTCCGCCTGGCACGACGAGCCTCAGCCACCTTGCCCATAACAGTGCCAAACTGCTTCATAAGCCACTCCCCCGCCTCCTCCCATTCATCCATGGATAGACTGGCGAGAAACTCGGCCCGCTCTTCTGCTGGCCGATCCTTGAACAGCTCCATACGCTCATCGAGGGATTCGGGGAGATCTGTCAGTGACGGATTCGCGGGTGTTTTGGCTTGGTTCGGATCATGGTCAAATGGTTGCTTTTTGAGCTCTTCATATGACATCTTGAATAGCGTTTCTTGGTCGAAGTCGAGGTCGTCCGCTCGCCGTTTGGAACCCTTTCGGGGGTGGTTGCGACCACCATTGCTCGCAATCGAGTGTATGGTGTCTTCGTCAACTTCGGACGGCGCAAACCTGTCTACCTCCTGCTGTTGGCTTAAAGGACGTCCTGATATTTGGTTGTAACTCTGTCCAACACCATTGGTCCCTCTTCTCGCATTTGTAAGAGCCGGCTCCATAACGGGTGATTGACGCCGCTGTATCTGAGCTTCAGTTACGAAGCGTCCTGTATGACCTCTCACTGGGATGCTGGTTTGGTTTATCCCCGGTCTGGGATGGGGATGGGTATTGAAGTTTTGCTGGTGTCCGGCCATATCCTCATCGACTTCCTCTTCCTCTGGATCACTGTCAGACTGTTGGTCGGATGATCCGAGATCTTGACCATGTCCCTCGTGTTGACCTTGGTCATCTCCCATCTCATTGTTATCGCTGTTGAATTGACCGTGTTGCCCATCTCTAACAGTGCCCAACGAATCAGATCCCAAAGTCGATTCAGCCCACAGGGGTGCTCTTTGGCCATAGACCTGGCCATAGGCCTGGCTCTGTCCGTTGATTTGATTGTTGTTTTGAAAGCCATTCTGGGTAAAAGCCTGTTGCATGGCGAGTGGAGAGCCCGCTCTGGCTGGACCATTGACCGCATCACGGAATGGCACACCAGCTGCAGAAGTAGACTGGCTCCTCCGGCCAGCTCCTGGCCCCGGTATTTTCAAACTCATTTCTCGGACAGTAGCCTCGCGCTGTGCAAGCTCCTGTCGTGTAGGAGGTGCATCGTTCTCGTTGCCGCCATATTTATGGTGTTTTTTGTTTAGGTAGCCTCCTAAGCCGCTAGCCATTGCCGCGGTTTTGATTTGGTATGTTGCTAAGCCGCTTATTCGATATACCGGTAGGCCACCTCGGAGTTCACTGCTTCTCGGTATCTGAAGTTGAGATTTCCTTCCTGGGAAGCCGACTTGGTGAAAATGCGACCCGCGAGGCTCGATCAATCAATTTACGCGTTGACAAGGCTGAACCAGGTCTAACCGAGGACGACGCGTTCTGTCGGCACTGGAAATGTCTACGAAATAAGTAAATTTGCAGAATTAATAGGATTTATTAGACAATCAGGTCAACCAAGATCTCCCCAGTTTACATCAATCCCACCGCATCTACACCGTCATTTGTAACCCCTCAGCAATCGAGGGGCGGCTACTCAGGGACCGTCCCCACTTCATGTGGGGTTGCCCGTTGAAAAACCCACATACACATTTTTTCATTTACAAAACGCTCAACAAGCACCTCCGCTTCAACAAATCACGGACAGATGGCCGAGATGGTTATGGCGCCAGGTTAAGGTTATACCTTAAT
>LNAR01000511.1:6043-45258 GCA_001630585.1 Pseudogymnoascus sp. BL549 | reverse complement strand
TTATACAGCTCGGTATCTTTGATGCTCCTCCGCTCTGGTTGATCGCCACCCCCCTGATTCTCATTGCTCTTAGCAGCTGATGCGGCATCCGATTGAATCTGTAGGCTTTTTTCGCCACTGGAACCGGATTGTTTGTTGTTATAATTGCCGGCCTGTGTCGCAATACCACCCCAACCTGGAACTCTAGCTTGCGTGACCTTTTCCTCAGTTATCTTTTTGTCGCTCGCGCCCAAAGCACGAAGAGTCTTTCTAGCCTCGGCAGGATCAGGAAGTTTATAATGGGCGCGCATTATGGAGCGTGTTTTCTCTTCTGGGTCCTGGCTAAAGAGGACTTGCACAAACTTCCAGGTAGCTTTGGCCACGGCAACAGGGAACAAAGCTTGATTAATTCGCAAAACAGTTTCTTGATCGATAGGAACGGTGCTCCAGGAAATGAAGTCGTCCGTAATTTCAATGCTGTAATCCAGGTACATGTCAGCACTGCTTAGCGGGGCACAAATGGGGTTGTATAGCGTACCCTGAATGTACGAACGTCGGCGGAGGGCCGTAAGGGTAGTTAACGTCCAACCAATGTTTCAATATTCGTGCACCTTTCCCGCCTTTTACATTCTCAATCGACTTTCTAGTGATCTCGGCGAGTTCAGCTGTTCACAATACGTCAGCACGCCCCTTCACATAAGCGGATGATAAACCTTACCCCTAACTTTCGTAATGAGCGCAAGGTCTTTGCTGAACTTTATATATTCTTTCCATTCCGGATCACTACCCCGATAAGGACTTTGGGGGATTTGCTTGATTGTGCCCGGGAATGGTAGGAAAAGCCCACCCTCTAGATCTTCCGGCATTTCGTTGTCTGGTATCCCTCCTCCTTCCTTCTCGACTTCGTCTGCCAATCTATCGAGAGGTGTGAAAACCGTTTTTGTGAAGACATTATATAATAAAAGTATTCCTATTGCTGAACCGAGCATGTATCTGTGGACTATCAGTTCACGGGCGACATGTGTGAGGTGGAGGGCGGGTTTTACCTTCGGCTCATAGGGGCCTTCTTGAGGCGTACACCTTGAACTAATGCAGCGCCGCCATCCCGTTTTACTCGCGCATGGACCGACAAAGGTACCCGGTTCAGTCTGAAAAGACTTGATGTGGCACGAAATGCCTTGAACATCTGGGCCATCAGGGTCCCCTTCGGGGGAGCAAGCCTTGTGGAGCCTTTTTCCTATAACGAGGTGTTGTTCTGGATGTCGGAAGTAGCGGACCTCATCTGAAATCTAATCGTATTGGCATATGCAATCTTTCAGTCGCAATATCGCCCGGCGCATGTCGTCTTGATTATCCTGATCGGCACCGTGGCCCAGACGACGCCTACAAAGTTGAGCCGCCGAGGGCGGTAAATTAAGGCAATATTTCTGTATTAAGTTTAGCGCAACCACGTCCCAATGAGCTACAGCTCATCGACGCTATCGCGACTCGCAAGGTAGACGACAGTTCACTGCCTCCATCCACACGAAAGGCCTCATACAGCAATTATGAGGCTCTCATTTGGCTTGCTACTGCCAGCAATTGCTGGCGTAGCACACGCTACTTCCTCACATATCGACGGCTTCGTATTCACAGCATCAAAGGAACTGGACACTGGTTCCGTTTCTCTTACCCCAGAGCAAGTTAGGGTCGTCCTTGCGCAACAACTCGATGTCACGCAGTACCATAGCTTAGGCGCCGGAGACAAGAGCGAAAAGGAGCTGAAATTCATTAACTCGTTTGGCGGACAACACCCTAAACTCTTCGATGAGGGTGTTGCAGGGGCAGCCTCCCCTAGGCACCTGGTGGTGTTTTTGGACGTCTCTCTTGAGGGAAGCAAGGCCATCAAGGCGGAATGGAGTGCAAGAGGTCGTACCGAGCCATCATTTGTGATGGGAGGAAGTCCAGACTCTAAGTCCGCTGGTGCTCTCGTTCGAGACATGCAACAACAAATCTCCCCGCGGGAGCTTCCTGATGAGCAGTGCACCCTTACGAAGGCCATAGATGCCTCTGCCTCAGAATGCTGGAACAACAAGAATAGTCATATCATGTTGGCCAAAGATGGCGTAAGTAAAGTCCTCTTGAGTCACAACCTCCCCTAACATCATCCAGTCCGATTTTGATGCTTTTGTCAAGAGCCAAGACTCTCTCTTCAGTGCGATCGAAAAAGGAGATCTCGAAGCCACTTTCCTCTTGATGACGCCAGGACAAAACAACCGCTTCAAGAAGGAGTCTTGGGGAGCTTATTCGCTTCCCGCTTCTGACTCTGATCTCCGGAAACGACAACAGGAACTCCCAATGTCTGACGTTGTTGCTTCCTCTTCCTCTGCCCCGTCTGGCCCTCAACCCACTTCTACGCCCATCCGTGGTCTGCCACCGGTCTGCTACAACTCCCTGGAGTCTTGCACCAAATCGACACAAAACTGTTCGGGTCACGGGGCGTGCACCCGTAAGTTCGGCCCCGCCGAAGGAGAGTCCGGCGCGAGCTGCTTTGCCTGTAAATGTTACAGCCCAGACAAAACAAGGAGTGGTCACTGGGGAGGTGCAGCATGTCAGAAAAAGGACATCAGTGCGCAATTCTGGATCATCGCCGGCTTCAGCGCTCTTCTGATGGGAATTGTAAGCTACGCCATTGGTATGATGTTCAGCATTGGGTCCGAGAAGTTGCCAGGAGTCATTGGGGCTGGCGTGGCAGCGAAGACAAGGTAGACGCTGGGAAGGTAAACGGCTGGATGACGTGAAACCGGAATCACCTGCTTTCTACGTTTTGTTTTAGCTCAAGGCCAGAGCTCGGGTTGGCGTTTTGATGTAGAATCATGTATACATAGCGATTACGTGCACCGCACGGCTTTGAAGGATATTTGGAAGATTAAGCGAAGTCTGTTATAATACTCATTGTTTCCTGTGAGGTTTAAAATAGTTTACTTTGTATGCACTAGCCCCAGCAGAGCAAGCAAGTGAATGACGTGAAACTGCCATGGGAGACAGGCATAAGCTGGAACGCAGCACCCTCTCAGCCCGTGATTCTAATACGACATATTTCTCTCATTACAGAGATATTTTTACTTTGCCAATTCATGTACAAAGATAATATAACCTTCATATATCGTATATCTACATTCTACCCGCGCCAACGCCGAATGACACCCCATTTTATCACCATCAGTGCTTCTTCCCAGTCTTAGCCTTCTTATTGCTCCTGTCCCTTTTCTTCTCTCCCAGCTCTTCCTCATAAATCTCTGCCGCGCTCTCACCCGCTTTCCTCTTCGGCTTAGCGGTCTTCACACTGATTGCCGAGGGCTTTGCTCCCTTCTTCGTCGCCTTGAGGACCTCCTGCTCAGCATGTGCCCAGCCCGGTGCTTCAGATGCGATTTCATATCTATAATTACGTTAGTTTGAGTTATAACTCGTTAATGTGGGAAGAACTTACTGGTCCAATGGTAGCGCATCAATAAGCTCCCTCTGCTTCTCACGCAGCGCCTTCATAGCCTCATCACCACCCTCCTCCAACTCATCTTCCAGGTTTGTTTCAAGAGCCACAAATCTCTCGTCTACGATCTCATCATCGTGTGCGGCACTTGCATCCGCGCGGCTCACACCAAGCGTCTCTTGCTTTGGCAGCTCGGCGTCAATGGCTCCAGTTACTAGCCCACCAAAGTGACTCGATAGCTTCCGCATGATTTTGATGAACATGGCCAACAGTTGGCTGCTCGGCAGGTTAAGCTCGCTCTCCACGGCAGTCAGGTCCTTGCGTTGCAGACCAACAGCCAAAAGAATTGCGGATTGCACGCCCGTAAGCTTTAGCATCGGCAGGCGGCCAGTGAAGTATAGCGATGCAAGGGTTGGAATCAAGTCTAATACAACGTGGTAATCGAGCATGTTGTTTGCATATGACTCCAAGCGCTTCAGGTCAAATGGAGAGAGAAGAGCGTCGAGCTCAGGCTTAATAAGTGCCTTGGCCTCATGCTCAGGGTCCAGTTTAAAGCCGCCGCGAGCAGATTCGTCGATGCTGAGTGCAGTGATAGAAGCAAAGTCCCGGAACTGATACGAAAGGAGAGAAAGGAAGCGCTTGTGATAATCCCTGGCAAACGCTCCCAGCCAAGCCTTGTCATCTCCATTCTGTAATGGGCGCAGCATTACACACGTATGTTCGCCAGTCAAGTCGTTGGCTGTTTGGCGGAGGTATACGGGAACGAACTGCGAGCGTTTCCAGAACTTGTGCAAGGGCTGGGTGAGGCCATAAGATACGCCAATATAGTCGAGGTTGTCGGGTTGGCGCTCTGTGAGCTTGCTGAATAGCGGGGGCATTTTGCGGATGTCCCTAACTTTAATATCATCATCCAACAAGGTAGCATTAACAAGTTCCTCGTCAGTGACGCGGGTAATTGACTGTTCAGCTGATAGCGGGGCAGCATCCTCAGAGAGGTTTGCAAACTTCCCCTCGTAGAAATCGTTAAGAAGCTCAATGGCCCGCGCACCGTAGCCCATTCCGATATAGTCTGGGTTGGTAGCAATCCTTACAATGCGGGCTCCAGAGAGTCCAGCAAAGTCTTCGTCCTGGAATTGCTGGGATACCAGCCAAGGGATGAGATCACCTGCGGCGCGCTGTCCACGAGCAAGAGAGTTCAGCACGGATTGTTTCGAAATCTGACCTTCAAGAGCTATCTGTATAACAACAAGGGGTTCAGGAAGGCGAGCGCTGTCTTCAGACACAGGAGGAACAAGGACGAACAGCTGGTGAGCCGGTGCATCGGACATGAGCTGCAGGTCGTCTGGGGAGTTTTTGTAATGCGACGCGACGTATAGAGCGATCATTTGTTGTAGGAACTTTTCGGAGACGGGATGGAAAGAGAAAAGGGTGTCGCGGTTGACATTGAGGAGTTGGCACTGAGATGGATGAGGGCAGCCTTGGGTGTTAAGCTTTGAGCGGGGGAGAGTAGCATCGAGGCAGAGGAGGTTGTTGAGCCATTTCTCAACCAAATCGCCCTGGGTGTAACGAATAGGTTCTGACAAAGTGATCTCGCGCAACGAACGGCCCCCGGTGAAGCTGTTGTCGGATTTAATGGCCTTGCCACTTGTTCGGTCCATCTCTGCGTCCTCTCCTGCAGATTTGGTAGCCCCTCGTGATTGCTCACGGAGCTGCTTAATCAGCTTCAGAGATAGCGAACGTCCAGTTCCCTCGTAACCGTTAATTGTTGATGCCATGAAGCACAGGTAAGGCCCCATGAGTTTTCTGACAAGAGGCAGAGGGATAGCTGCAGCCTCATCAATAACAAGTAACTCGGCTTGGCCCAAAACATGTGCGTCCTGGGGTCTGATATACTGGATGGTTTGGCGATGCTGGCGATGTACGTTAACACGGACAATAGCTTTGTTGAAATCGGGGTTCGTCGACTGGATGATGGAGTAGTCGACATGGTCCATATAACCCAATGAGTCGAATCCCTTGAAGATGAATTCAAAGAGCGTCTTCAAATTCTCTGGGCTTGGAGAAGTGATGAAAATGTTGCTGTAACCATGTGCAACAGCAGCTGCCACCGCAACACCCAACGCCGCCGATTTACCACGACCTCTCGCGGCCGTCAATGTGACTGTACTCTTCAATGTCTTCTCTGCAATGGCATCCACAAAGGTCAGGAGAGCCTTGGCCTGGTCCACGGTCTTAGCCAACGTAATCAGCGATCCTACAGGCTGGGTGTCTTGTAGGGTATCTTTCATGCTGTCCAGTTCCTTCTGCTTCTCGGTTTTGGGTTCATCGAGGTCTGGCGGTGGCAGGGCCTTCACGTTTTTGCCTCCAGAAATGGGAAGAACGTTAAGTTCGTCATCGATAACCAAACACGACTCGCAGCTTCCTAGGGACAGGATAAACCTTTCGTTAAATCGTGCGGTAACATCGTCGTGGGCCTCTGTCCGGTATCTCGAATGGACGTCCATCGACAGGGTGTATAGCTGCTTCAAACTACTCATTCCCTTCAATAATAGAACTACAAGTCCGCCACCTTCCACAGTCTCGATTGTTCTTGCGAGAAGGTTGGGGGTAATCGCTTCGAAATCCTGCAAGATGCACATGCCGTAGGTGTTTCCCAGGATCTTCTCCGTCTCTTTATAGTAAACATAACGAATGTCGTGCAATGATACAAAAAGCTCAAACGGGTCTTCGGTATTGGCTTCGCGAATTCCCCGCTTAATATCTTTCTTAATCTTCAGCTCGCGCTTCTTCCGGTGACTGCAAATTTAAAGGTCAATTCCGACTCGTGCTCGCCGCAAAATTTGGGTGCTAACCTGGTGAAGCCCAGCAGCTTATTCTTATATGCCCACAACACCGACTTGTTCTGTTTTACATCCATGCTCGACATAATATAGTGAAGATGGACAATGACATCCTTCGATCGGTCGCCAACGACGACGATAAAGCTTCTCTTCTTTTCTTGGACTCCATTGCGAATGAGCGCGGGGATGCGCGAATCCCTTTAGAGGTGTCAGTTGAGCCTATTTCTTGCTTAAAGGAAAAACCTGAGACATACACTGCTTTTCGGACCATGTCTTCGGCGTTATCAGTGCTCTAATTGCCTGTAAATGGCAATATGAACCTGGATTGAAGCGACAGGAAACAGAGTTCGAAAGGCTGCGAAACGATTAAGCTAGACGAGCCTTGCGATAAAGTCGACCCTCAGAACTTTTTTGCAGGGATACAAACCGCCTATACTATAGTCGGCCTAGCTTGTCCTACCCCGGATTACAGAATCTTGTAGGATTAACACGTGACCAGATACGAGGACAACCTCGCTCGTCCTTGATCTCAAGGACCCCGAAAACTTATACGGCGCGACTTCTCTCTTGCTTTGCTTGCAGAACATGCGATGAATTGGACGCGTTAGTCTGTTTGTACTGTTGTATCGTTGTGGATTTCGCGATGGCAAATGGCCCCTTTTTGGGAGCCATTGGGCTGTGGTACGTACCGACCTTTGTCCCTGCCCCTTCACTCCATTTCTTGACCCCAAGCTAACACGGTATACAGTTTTTGTATAATTATTGCATGGTTACCTATCACGTGGCAAGAGCATCCTTCTTTCGGTGCGTACGGCAGTCCCAATAGCGCTGTGGGTGGCTACTAATCAGTTGCCAGTTCGTCCTGTTCATGCGGCTATCGCTGCTTTTTTTATTGCTGGCTTTGTCCTATTGGCGATTAGTAGAACCAATATTCCTAGTCGTTTAGGAAGAGGGCGTGGAGGAGCTGGTAGAGAGTATAGGAGTCATGACGGCGGCATATCAGCGCCGTCTACGCAAGCTCGAGTTGCCATTGCCCCAACGCAACTCACCCCTCAAAGGAGGAGACTGGTCTTCGGCCTTCTTGTTTCATGTATTGCTATCCGCGTGGGAACGTTGAGAAAAATATCCGAAGCTGCCCAATGCGCAACCAGTGGTCTCGAGGTATGCACGCATTCAACCCATTCTCGTCCCTTATGCAGCGTCTTGTTGAGCCCTGTTCGTTTTATTTTCAATGCGGCGCAGCCAATACTTCATTTACATAGAGATCGGCATGGCAGCATGTATTTTCGATACGTTTACTAATTTAAACAGCTCATATCTCTCCCTATTATCTTTGCCATATATGATTTCGCCACAAGTCCGCAGAATTATGATGCAGATGATATTAGAGATTCTATCTCAAACAGCGCCTTGGAGGACCTGCTTGATACGATAAGATGGTCACGCGTCCGATACATCGTTCCTACCATCTTATTAACGCTGGGAATATATCTCACCTCTTCGAGATTACCTTCTGGTTATATTTGCTCCGAAGTATTGCATCAGCGCAACTACACCATTTGTCTCCAAATTCTGGGTATTGGCTTGGACTGCATTATCATTATCGTATTGTCACAGTTGTTGGCTGGCTGCAATGATGACAAGCGGAGAGCAAGTATGCTTGGATATATCATGACGGCATCTGCTGCGTTGCTCTCAGCCGCTGGGCTTTTATATCTCATTGTTCACCCCTTTCAAATCACGGCGTTACTTACTACGTCATCCGCATTTAAATACAGCGTTTTCATCGATGGACTGGCACTTACGGCACTCATATTCTGTGTTGCCTATCTCAATTCGGACCTTAGGCCTTTTGCAATTGTCATGACCATTGTCTTCACGACAGTGATGGGCCCATTGGTAGCTAATGCTTGGCAAGAAAAACGCCCGTTTCCGCCACAATCAGATACCGCCAAAATTGTAGGAGTTGCACTCCTATTTTTTGGATACATGAGTTTTATTATAATATATAAAATCGGGGATGTCGCCAAACACCCTCAGAATATCTTGAACAGGATTCATGGTATTTTTTATATTTTACTAGCAACAGCGTTTATTTACACGGAAACGGTCTTTATTTGGCGAAGTAATAAAGCTGGTAAGTTGGCCAGCTTGCGGTATTTCTGCTTCGCGCCGAACCTTTACTGACACCCCTCTAGGTTTCCACCCTGTTGGCCTGCTTGTGTATCAAGGCCAGGGTAATGCTGATGCCTGGTCCACACAAGCCTCTTCCAGCGAAACTCTTCAGGCGGCTGTCGAGGAGTACAAATCTCGATACCATCGACTTCCACCTCCAAACTTTGATAAATGGTATGAGTTTGCTAAAAGTCGGAATTGCACTACCATTGACGACTACGACCAAATCTATGAAGACCTCCTCCCATTTTGGGGTGTAAAGCCCGCCGTGATTCGAAAACGCTCTACTATTATGCGCAAAAATAGTGGCTTTATCAGCATTCAAATCGACAAGGAGAAAGTGAATACAGTACGTGTTTCGGAAGAATACTCGCATCTGGATACCCCTATCAGTAACATGATCAAATCCTTTGCGACTTGGCTTCCTCAAATGCAAATTGTCCTAAATCCCAACCCGTCACCGCAGATTGCACTGCCCCACTCATCTCTGGCAAGCCTCGAAGCTGCTGGGCGTCGATCTGAGCATATTGAGGAAAGGGAGACAATTATTACCACATGGGCTACCCTGTCGAAATGGGGACCTTTGACGGCCGTTGAAAGTGGACCGCCAATCTCGCCAATATCTAGGCATATTTCTCGATGGGACGCTTATATAGCACCCTCGTGCTCTTCATACTCAGCAGCGCGCTCATATCCACACTCTTCTCGCACACTCTGCATCTCATGCTTCGCATCCTATTCCGTCGGACAGTTTATGCGCGATATACCTCGCTCACGCGACCCTTGCGTTCAGCCTGACCTTCGTATGGTCTCTTCTTTTCTTTCCTCGCCAGCTACAGTCCCTAACACGGGTTACGCTACCGACACTCTCATTCCCATATTCAGCTCAAGGAAAATCGAAGGGTATAACGATATTCTATTTCCGATTCCAGGGACATATGTTCCCTCTACCAAGGTCGCCGATCCAAAACTCTCGCTTTCCGTCCTAAATCAGAAACCATTCGCCGACTTGCGCGATGTGCTATATTGGCGTGGCGAGGCTCCGCCGTCCGGGTTAGGAGCGCATGATTGGCAAGGGGTCAGCGAGCAGCGTCTCGTTACACTAGCGCACCAAGCGCCGTCCGACGAAAAGATACCGATTCTGTTGCCTTTCGATACTGAGGGCAAAAAGCACGAGTATGGATATGTGAGACTGGCCGCGATCGCTGACCAAATACCGGTCGATGCCGGTTTTACAGGAGTGCCGGAGGAGAACTGTCATCTGAAAGAAGAGTGCCAGGCACAGCGGGAGCACTTTGGTACCAATGCAACGATGGGTGATGGTGACGAAAAGAGGTATTCCAGTCGGTACATACTCACCACCGATGTCTCCGACCCAAAGGAAATTTTGAAGAGCGTTGTCTCCGGCTCAGTGGCTGTGCGGTCTGGGATCTTCAAAAGTTGGTACGAAAAACGTCTTACGCCTTGGATACATTATATACCACTCGATATGCGCTGGCAGGGCCTGCACAGTACGATGGCATATTTTATGGGGCTTTCTGGGATGGTGAAAGGGGAGCAGGTCAGCATGGACGCTCAATTGAAGGACGCAAGGTGGATTGCCGAACAAGGTAAAGCGAGGGCCGAGAGTGTGATTAGAGAAGCCGATGCAGAAGTATATCTTTTCAGGTTACTGCTTGAATGGGGGAGGGTCGTTGATGACTACCGTGACGAGGTGGGATTTATTTTGAAGGAATGAGTATTTCCGGGAAATATTTATGTGGTATATATGATGTATTAAATGCTTATATGAGATTTTGATTAACAGCAAAAGTTAAAGAATTTATTTGGGCTTTTGCCAATTTTATTTTACGGAAATTTCCATTGTAATATCAAAAATATTGGATTGTTGGTGATTTATATTTCTTTCATACCAAAATAACGGTGTTCATAATCAAATTTATCAGGATGATTAACACAAGATGATACTTTCCATATTGATATAACCAAACGTAGTATTACAACCTACTCTTTTCCTTCGTTGACAAGTAGTTTTTTTTACTCCTTCCATGTCGTCAACACAGGGCTCCCCTTTGTAGGCGGTGCACTGAATTTTGTCTGCACAAACACCTTCTGCATCCCATCCTCCTTCTTGTCAAACTTCGTATACACCGTAGCCATCTCATCCAAGGAGACTCGATGTGTCACCATCTTCAGTGGATCAATCTCCCCCTTTTCAATCATTTCCAGCAACTTCTCCCAATACATATGGACAGGCGCCTGCCCATTGCCAATCAACCTTATCCCGCGCTCCATCAGCGCACCGATGTTGAAGTGGTTCGTGAAACCCGTGTATACACCCGTGATGCCACAGCGCCCATACGACTTCACCGACGTCAGCATCTCGTTCACGAGCTCAGATGTATCCGTCTCCATCCCCAGCATCAACTCAAAGTAGTGCGCCCAGCCCTTCGCGTACTCCCCTGCGGCGCACTCAATGCACACATCAGGACCACCAGGCACCATCTCCCGCAGCTTGGAAGTCACTGTCGTACCACGCTCGAGCGCGGTGTAGTCCAGCGTTTCGACACGGGGGTACTTGGACTTTGCGTAGGCGAGGCGCCAATTGTTATCTATGAGAATGACGCGTGCTGCACCATTGTGAAGACTGAAGTCCGCAGCCATCTGGCCGATAGGGCCGGCACCCCAGATGGCAACTACGTCGCCTTTCTCGACTCCAGTGTCTACAACGGCGTTCCAGGATGTGCAGATGACATCGGAGAGATAGAGACCTTCGGATGTTAGTTATGGGGTTTCAAGAAAGGGTTGAGACCGTACCTTTCTCATCTGGGACACTATCAGGCAACTTCAAGAGATTGACGTCTCCGAATGGAACACGGACGTATTCTGCTTGTCCTCCTGCAAAGCCACCCGTGAAGTGAGAATATCCAAAGAAACCTCTGTAGAAACATTAGCCACGGTTTCAAAACCCAGGAGGGTGGGTGACTCACGCAGTCTGTGTTCCAAACATAGCAGCTGCCAGCGAATTTTCATTAGTCTTCTCACACTGGCTACTCTGCTTCTTCTTGCAAGGCCCGCACTCCCCACATGCAATCTGGAAGCTGGCCACAACGCGCTGGCCAGGCTTCACATTCTTCACTTGCGGGCCAACAGACTCCACAATACCGCAGAACTCGTGGCCCAAGATGTCGCCTTTCTGGAGCTCTATAACAGCGCCGTGCAAGAGGTGCAAGTCGGAGCCACAGATTGTAGAACCTGTGACACGCAAGATAACATCTCTGGGCTCCACTACACGTGGCTTTGGAACTTCCTCTGTTTGCGGTGCATTAGTTGGAGATCTATTTTATGACCTCGAAAGTTGAATATCTGTTGGAGGTGGTGGCTGGTACAGTCCGAACATATCACGAAATGATAAAACAAACACTAGAACTATTATAGCAGAAATAATAAAGTCGCGCAACTTACGAACTTCCACATTTCCCTTTCCAAGCCATACCAAAGCCTTCATCTTCTCGCCGCTCGGATCTGCGTATTTCGACCTATCTATTGCGGGGTTGCTTATATCCTGTTGCGTGGCGGCGCTGCCATCGTGGCCCATGGCTTGCTCCACCTTGAACGCAGCCTGTGATACTGCCATTATTAAGTCAAGTAAATATCCCAAATTCCGAGTTTTAATAGAATATGTATTTAATAATAATCACGACCGGACCAGTACGTGTGTTTTATGTGGATATTTATTGGTAGTTATAGCTCTCAGAACCGACGTCAGAATTAATATATAAGCTAAATCTATACGTCATGAACCGCCACCACAGTATTAACAACAACAGAACGTGGTTGATTGGTTATAATAACTAGCTGACATTAAAGTAATCGAATAGCATTCTTATGGCGGTATATATTAAACGTACCTCTTGTGTTTTGATAGTCATGTT
Source organism: Pseudogymnoascus sp. BL549 (assembly GCA_001630585.1). Lineage (NCBI taxonomy): Eukaryota > Fungi > Ascomycota > Leotiomycetes > Thelebolales > Thelebolaceae > Pseudogymnoascus > Pseudogymnoascus sp. BL549. Next base: position 32,860 of record LNAR01000511.1, on the reverse strand, counting down.
GATATATTCGAATATTAATCATCCCCGAGGAATTCATACACAAATAGAAATGATGAAATGGTATTAATTTATTTCATCTGTATCCTGGCTACAATTGACAGTAAGCCTTTATGGCTTTGATATTTGAGGACATTAACTCATAATAAAGTCTGCCACATGCCTATATTACAGCCTCACAACGCCCTATAATGACCGCTCGCAACGCCGATTTCCCTTTTATAGACACTGCTTCCTTCAGCCGTCCAAAAGCCCGCTCTCCCTCAAGCTGGAGAACAGCTCCGGCTCCAGGAACTTGGCCACGCTAACATCCTCACTCAACCCCTTTCTCCTCCTCGTCTTGAGCACAAAGTCACGCGCCGTTGCTTGCACGCTTGCTGGCTCCAGAGGCCGCAGTGTCACCTCCCTATCCAGAGGATCACCAGGCACGATACTCCAGCGCTCAAAGACAAGACTCACGGCAGCCTGGCCCTGTGTATGAATTCTCAAATCCGTCTCGAATCCGAAGGAGTCAATGACAGGAACCAAACCCTGACACCTGTAGAGCGGGGTTCCGGCAATTGGCCCATCACTGAGGACATGGCCACGACGCCTTGCGAGAACAGTGTACAATGCCGAGACAGAGTCTGCAGGTCCCGTCATGGCCACGCTGTACACCGGCTCCATGAGGCGCGGCGATGCCATTAGGAACGAAGAGTAAACAGCGCGGCGAGAAGTAGGGATAATTTGACCGCCACCACGGAAGATAGGTGAGGTAGCAAGAGTTGCATCAGTGATCTTAAATTTGGTGTTGCGGATTGGCTCCTCGCACAGAGGCCCTTCTCTGGTACCCCAGCTGAAGCCTTGACGGATGGTATCGCGGACAGTGGCAAGTAGTTTCTTGTCAACCTGCGCAAGTATTAGTCATCATGTAAGTGGTTCTTGGTCAGGGTGGAAACTTACTTCAGAGGGAAGAGTATCATCCTGCAGGATATTAGGGCCTATATCATCCGGACCGAAGGCCCAGATGCTGCGCGAGGCTAACAAGTCCCAGCCGTAGTTCTCCTCAAAGAATTTACCGGTCTTCCTGACTGGGTCTCTGATGCTGACCTTGCCGCTCTCGATATCCTCTGCGATCCCTGAGTCAAGTGGTTCTGCAACCATCGTAATTTTGACCTTCTTGTTTGGCGATAACGCGTAACATTTGATCGCGGACGTCTCAACGACAGTCTCACAGAATCTCGTGACTGGATCCGAAACCTTGATCTCCATTTCAGCGTAGAGGCGGCGGAGGTCGTACAAGACGCAATCCATATAAAGCTCTCCAGTGCCAAGGATGACATGCTCTCCTGATTCCTCAACCTTAGTTGTAATCAGAGGATAGCTCTTATTAATTTTTCGTAATCCATCAAGCATCTTTGGAAGTTCCGATGGGTTAATTGGCTCCACAGCGACCTTGAAGACAGACTCTGTAATCTGCTTAATTGGCTTAAAAATGTACGCCTCTTCGTCATCCTCAAGTTTGAGGGGTACTAATGTCGAGGACTTCACAATCGAATTATCGACTCCGCCCAAAAGACACCAGTTACCCGCTGGAATACCATCGGTGGGGATATTGTACCTGGTCTCGGCAATCCACACATCCGATATAGTGGCAATCGCCATATCTTCTTCGTCATGTATCGAGTAACCCTCCCCAAGAACCCGAACTTGTTGTCCGGGCTTGGCAGTTCCACTCAGTACTCTTCCGAAAGAATTGAAACCAGAAGCGTCGCTGGTGTTAAATAGCTTGGAGATCTGGACCACCAATGGACCCTCTTGGTCGCACTTCGCCATCGACTCTGCCACCTTTGTGTCTAAGGGACCGGTATAATATTGCTCGAGCTTCTTTTGCGCCCCCTCAACTGGAGATGGAATGTGCTCAACCACCATATCGACGAAGCCACTTGCAGGCCCAAAGAACTGTGCGCAGACCAGGTTCAATAAAACCTTCGCATCCGACTTATATTGTGACGGTTTCAAGTATATGTTCAGCGTAGCCAGTGTTTCCTTGAGATCCTCTGGGCTCTCGCTGATAGTATGCGAATAGAGCTTATAAATCGGCTCCAGAATGAAGTTAACAAACGACCGCTTCGAGCGCTCCTCAACCCCCTTTCTGGTAAAAGATCTCTTTGTTGGGTTGAAGAATACATCGCCCCATAACCGGCGTGCAAATTCTGCGGCGCTAATTCCTGGATATGTGTCTGCGTACATCCTCGCAAAGGATTGTAAAGTGAAACACCATTGCATGCTACTGCAAGCAAACAGGACATTTCCCTTCTCAGGGCTCAACCTTCTTGTTTCGCCCTGGCCCGGTAAAGCGTTCTCTATGGCCGTATTAACCTCTTCGATAACGTGCTTGAGCTTGAAATAGGCGTCAGTGGGTGGAAGCTTCAGCTCCAAGATCAGTCGATCGAGCTTGTTCACAACCAATACAAGAGGAAGGCCCTCAAGTACGGCGTACTTGATAATCTGCTCGGTATTGACCTGTACGCCCTCAACCACATCCACTACCAACACAACACCGTCGACCAGGCGCAGAGAGGCCGCCACCTCATCAACGAAGTTGACATGTCCAGGAGTATCTATAATGTTAAGGAGGTGTGATTTGCCTTTGGTGTTTTGGAGAACCAAGCTCATTGGTGCTGCCTTGATAGACAGTCCTCTGTCCCGCTCTAATAAGGAAGTATCCGTATATCGTAATTGCTCGTCCCGCGCCTTGCCCACTCTCTTCTCGAGTCTATCGCTGATGTCATGAGTCTCCAAAACAAGCATGTCCATTAACGCCGTTTTTCCGTGGTGCAAATGTCCAGCAAAAGCAACGTTTCGTACTTGGTCGGGAAAGTTCATAAGGTCTGCCATGAACGGTCTGTCGAAGTGAACCGGTGGTAGGTCTGCCTCCTCAAGCTGGAACTTCTTCACCTCGACGGGCGCAATAATTGGCTGTGTGAGGGGCTGCGCATCCTCTTCCTGGACCATTGTCTCGACATCCTCGCCGTAAACTTGCTGCGCAGTCGGGTAGTATTGCTTGTCTTCGTGCAGTATAACTGCATTGGAGGGCCCATCCTCTGGATATGAGTTAGCTATTGCCAAGATAAATGCCGTTCGGGGAGCGCAAACCGTCTATTTCCATTAACTCCTGTCCTGTGACCTCTGGCGCCTCTTCCTCGGGGTACTCCTGGTCGTAGACATATGCGCTCGCATCAATGCCATGCTGAGAATCATCTTCTGATTCTTCTGCTTCACCAATGAAGTTACCGAACCTGGCGGGCAGTTAGCGCATATCCCTTTTCTTGTAGCTAGGCTAGATTGGAAGGCAACGTACTCATCATAGAGGTCATCCATGGCTGCGGTAGTGGAGTGTGTGGAATAGGAAACGTGAGGCTGGCTTCCCTCTGCTACCTTGTTAAAATGTTCGCGAATCTTGAAAGGTCGCGTCGCGCACACGTGACTTCACTGAGAGTTTGAGCTCTGGCCCAAACGCTAGGGTCGATTAGTGATCGGACCGCTGGTTGAGCTGCTGGTGTGACTGTGGCTGATGCCAAGATCTCAGGAACCCATACAGTGGTACACCGCCAAATGCTCGAAGCTAAACTCGTTCGGTTGACCCCCGAGTATCGCTGCCCCTCACCAGAATTGATAAATCCTCCTTTATCCCCCACTCTCGCTCCCCTTCTCCAACTTTCTCCACCATAACTCTACGTTTCCAACCTCAATTCCATAAAAGTTTATATATTATATTGCAGCTATGTCTTCTTTCCCTCCAGTCTACATTGTGTCCGCCGTCAGGACTCCTGTCGGATCATTCTTGGGGTAAGTTCCCAAGCTCCCAATGCCCAACCATTTTCTGCCCGCGTGAGGATGAGCCAATTGCTAACTTCCCATCGACAGATCTCTCTCAAGCTTGAGCGCAACTCAACTTGGAAGTCTTGCCATCAAGGGTACGCTACGAATGCAGTTTTACTTTCTGTAATATTTCATGCTAACGGCAACTACAGGCGCCGTCGAGCGTGTCCCAGAGATCAAGCCAGAGGATGTTGAGGAGGTCTTCATCGGAAATGTTCTGTCTGCAAACCTTGGTCAGAACCCAGCCAGGCAATGCGCCATTGGTGCCGGTCTCTCAGAGTCCACCGTTGCAACCACCGTCAACAAGGTCTGTGCTTCGGGAACCAAGGCCATCATCCTCGGTGCGCAGACAATCATGACTGGAAACGCCGATATCGTTGTTGCTGGTGGCACCGAGTCCATGTCGAACACTCCTCACTACCTCCCAGTCCTCCGCAACGGTGCCAAGTACGGAAACCAAACCCTCGTCGACGGTGTCTTGAAGGATGGCCTGACCGACGCATACGGAAAGCAAGAGCACATGGGCATGCAGGGAGAGGAGTGTGCGCAAGATCACTCTATCACTCGCGAGCAGCAAGACGAGTACGCAATCAACTCTTACCAGAAGGCACAGAAGGCCACTGAGGCCGGCCTCTTCAAGGCCGAGATTATCCCAGTGGAGGTCAGCGGTGGCCGTGGAAAACCGAACGTCGTTGTTGACAAGGATGATGAGGTCAAGAACCTTCACATCGAGAAGCTGAAGGCCATGCGCCCGGCTTTCCAGCCAAACGGCGGAACCATCACTGCCCCTAACGCGGCACCAATCAACGACGGTGCATCGGCACTCGTCCTTGTGAGCGAGGCCAAGGTCAAGGAGTTGGGACTCAAGCCCCTGGCAAAGATTCTCGGCTGGGCCGATGCCGCGCAGAAGCCCAGCAAGTTCACCACTGCCCCAGCTCTCGCTATTCCAAAGGCTATCAAGCACGCTGGCATCGATGCATCGCAGGTTGACGCCTATGAGATCAACGAGGCCTTCTCGGTCGTTGCTCTTGCGAACATGAAGCTCCTCGGACTCGACGCCTCCAAGGTTAACATCAACGGTGGATCCGTTGCTATTGGACACCCATTGGGATGCTCTGGCGCAAGAATCGTCACCACTCTCATTCACGTCCTGAAGGAGCAGAAGGGCAAGATTGGCGTTGTTGGCATCTGCAATGGCGGTGGCGGAGCATCTGCCCTTGTCGTTGAGCTTGTTTAAACGGAGCAAATCAGACTCGGAAGGGGGTTGGCGACACGCAAGATTCCCTAGATGATTGTCAGGGGGTTGAATATGCTTCAAAAGTAGCGCACAATTAGAAGCAGTATCCAAATTTAATGATTAATAAACACAACTTGACCGGGATTATACCAAATAGAACCGGCAGGCCGCGTAATTGTGGCTATGCTGCTCAACATATTTCTGATTTCGGGTATCCCCCAACAGCCGCTTATGTGAACATCGTCCCATTCTGTTTCTGCTGCAGCGTTACAGTGCCTGTAGCGGGTCGCTCGAAATGTCGGTGAGCTTCCAACGGTAAAAACGCCTTTGTTCCACAATTCACCAAGTCACTGCACTGTGCATAATAATTAAAAGCGAGTAGCAGGTGGGCGCGATGTCTTCCCATGGTATTCGTATGTTGTTGCCTATAAGCTTCACAGCCTTTACGCCTCCGCCCAATGCGTCACTGTCCAACCCCACCGTATGTGTAGGTCCAGTGCGAACCTTTTGACACCGCTCACGCCGCACCTCCGTAGCAAATTGCATATTATCCCAACAGCCCTCTCGCAGCAGCTCATCCGCGATCCTGGCGATCCCCGCCTATCCTCTCCAGCGCTTCCAGCATGACGACGGAGTTGCCACGAATAACCTAGATACCGATTAGCTCCTGTCCGTGGATATTCTTGCTGTGTAGATTGCGACGTACCACCATCCCTATTCTGACCTTCTCTCCGCCGTCCTTCTCCTCAACCGCGTCGTCGAGCACGATATTCAAAAACACCTAGACGCAAAACATCAGCACAAGCTTTGGGCGTCTTAAACCAGAGAGTATTGACTAACATCGTATCCGCGAAGAACTCCGATAACTTTTCGGCTTCCATTGAGCTGGACGAAGAGCCTCTTGTCGAGGTACTGTATTCAGTTAGCCTAGTCCATCACTTTGATTCTCCGCGGCCTGGTCGCGTGTCGCATGCGCCGACATGGCAAATCCATTGTAGATATGGGGCTTTAAGAACAGGAGCGTACCTTCTTAAGCTCGGGCTGAGCTTGAGGCATTGTGAGAGGCGGGGTTGTGTATATGCTGCTGAACCTTGAGACGCGGCAGCACAAGAGCTGGAGTGGGTTGTGGATTTAGAGTCTTCTAGGTCACGTGGCGATAAAGACTTAAGTAGCCTTGGGAACGACCATTTTTATCAGCCTTACACTCCCGCGTCTCAATAATGGTCCACTTCGATAACCACTGCGGTCCCAGAGATTGTAATTATTGAGAGGCACAATTGGCACTATAGAATCGTTCTTGTGCCATGTCGTCCTTTGGTGGAAAGCGCAAGGCGCGCAAAATCCTGGTCCACGACGACGACGACGATGAGACATCAACACCACCAGCATCAGTTGAATCCAAGGCCACAGCTGAACGTACGTCCTTTCCGTCTCCTCCCTGCGTCCTCTGCTGATCCAAGTTACATAGCTGACACTTTCTCCTAGAAAAACCCTCTACAACCTCGCATGTCCGATCAAAACCCTTCAAGAAGTCAGCCTTGCGCCACAGCATCGCCTTCGACGACGAGCAGTCGCAAGATACCTCCGGCACAGATGGCGGCGGCGAATCCAAGCCAATCCGCGAAGTTAACTTCGGATCTAGCGGGAGTGGATCACTGCCGTCGCGACCAGGTGGCAAACGGGCAGGACAGACCAAGAAGAAGCCCGCCGCTTCGCGGCTGTCTTTTGGACCCGGAGAAATAATATCTGGCGATGATGCGGCAGCGCTGGAAGAGGAGGAGGAGGAGTTCACGCCCAAGAAAGCGGCACCAAGACGGGGCATTGAAGGGAATGCTCTACGGCTGAGCTTACCAGCGTATCAACGGGGGCGGGAAGGAGAGGAAGAGGAGCGGCCAACTTATAGCAAGGATTACCTGCAGGAGCTAAAGATGAGCACGCTGAGCACGCCAAAGGACCTACAAAAGTTCCCCGCCGCGGATGACGAGGAAGAGGGGCTGGATGCGAGTGAACTCGAGGGCGCGACAGTGGTAGAACCTAGCGGCGAGTTGATGTCACGGCGAGACCAGGAAAAGGCATATATCCCCACCGAAGCCGAGATCGCAGAGAAGAAGCAACGGAGAGCAAGGCTCGCGCAGGAACAAGATTTCATATCACTCAACGATGGAGGGGACATGAGTCAAATAGGCCAGGTTTCGCTGCTACCATCGCGAAAGAAGGAGACCCGGCTTGTCCGAGACGACGAGGACGTAATGGAAGGCTTTGACAATTTCGTTGATGACGGCCGCATCTCCCTCGACAAGAAAGCGCAGCGCAAGGCCCAGAGACAGCAGAAGAAAGTAATTGCCCAAGCGATCCAGGAGGCGGAGGGGAGCTCTTCTGAGGAGTCTGATGACTCGGAAGCCGAACGGCGCGCGGAATACGAAGCTGCGCAGACGCGGGCCGGGATGGACGGACTAAAGAAAATGGATGCGGCGCAGGCGGCGGCCCTGGTTCCGCCGAAGGTCACGCCGATACCGAGTCTCTCAGAGTGTCTAGCGCGACTGCGGACGTCCCTGAGCGAGGCAGAGCAGGAATCTACGAAGCGCAGCTGGAGGATGGGCGAGCTTGTGAGGGAGAAGACGGAGATTGTTGCGCGTGAGCAGGAAGTGCAGAGGTTGCTGAAGGAGGCTGGGGAGAGGTATTCGGCGCTGAGGGGTGATTCGAATTTACCCCCTGTTGATACCGCGGATCCGATGGCGTTCCCGTCGGTTGGGGATGGGTTTAGGGAGGCGACGAGCAGGAATAGGGGACTGGAGAGTTTTGGGAATACGCCCGTGGGGACATCTAGGGTGGAGGATGCAGAATGAGTTGAAGATATGTCAGTGTAGAATAATACCCAAATTTATAACATAAATTTCGACGCTTCATAGTAAGAATCCCCGTATTTATCTTTCGTGATTCATGTCAGCCAGTAATCGTCTATGAACAACTATAGACATCCATCGCATTCGCCCTTTCCATACGGCACCTTTATCGCCATAAAGACCATTCTACTCCGTCCCCCAGTACGCCATGATCTCGGCGAACATTTGACTTTCTCCCAGACACCATATCTTCCTCATACTGTCTCAGCCTGGATCTGTCCAAGTTTTTGAAACGCCTTCACAATGTCACCATCAACATTGACCAACCAGTCCCTCTGGAATGCCTCTTCACCGCCAGCATTCTGCACCAATCCCGCTAATCTCTCCTTCGTGAACTGATGAGCATGAATCGTGTGCACAGGGTCATTCCTCTCCAGAACCTTCTTTCGACCATCCTCCATGCTCTCCCACTCCTCTGTCTTTTGTGGAGTCTCTTCAGACCACACAAGGGCCTCTCGACCCTCTCCCCAACCATCTAAAAGCTCGGCAATCACACTCGACCACATGGCAAAGTAATCCTGTAGGTTTTGCAGAACCAACCCTGTCATTGGCGCTGGCAGCTCCAAGAAACGAGTCAGCGCGAGACATGACAGCTTCTGCCTGTGCGGATTTGCCATGCTATCAAAGTGCAAGAACCACTCTGTGCTCAACCACCCCCACACCGATTCTAAAGGCCCAATGCTAGATATGGTGCTCACGAATGTCGCAGGGTCAGTAATCGCAAGCCTGGCAATAATGGTGAAGTAGTCCGTTTCAACAACGTCGCTGATTTTAGGGTAGCGGCGATTTGGGCCGGTGGTTTGGTGTGCTTCCCACGCCTCGTGGAGCCCTGTCAATATCTTCTCCATGAAGCCGCTCTCGACGAGGTCTTTTGACACGGCTACCACGCCATTGGTGCTACCTAGGATCTCAGCCTGGCGGATCATGTTCTCCACGATACTGATCACGGCGCCAATGAGATCACGCTTCTCGATCTCCAGAGCGCTAGTCATATAACTGAGGACCCGAAGACGAGTAGTATCAGCAAGCAGAACTTCAGGTGCTAGAAGTACATATGATTCCAGTATCCCGAGCACGACACTCAAGTTGTCGCTGCCAATCTCTAAGAGAGGAAAGACGGAGTCAACAAGCGGTATCACTGGGCCAGATTCCGCTGCTGGTGTTTGCTGTAGTATATTGGACCAGAGATCCAGCGCCTCCTCGAGAAGGTACACTGCCATCTCCGAACCATGTTCTACAGCTCGTTGGATTAGAGGTACAATAAGAGGGTGGTAGCGGACGGAATGCATCTTCGTGGCCGTGACGATGTTTGTGAGGAGGGTGAGAATGGCCTGTTTCATGAGATGCTCTTCACCTGATGCAGTCCAAAGATCGGGTAGTAGAGAGACAATCTCGTCAGCAAATGGCGCAGCTTGTAATTCGAGGCGACTGAAGATGACACGGATGGTCTCGAGGACAGCCAGCTGGGTCTCAGCATGGCTGAGTTCTCGGATAAGCCCCATGAGACGATGAAGGAACTCTTCTGCAAATGGCAAGAAAGGCCCAACTTCAAAGCTAAAATCATCAACAGCAGACTTCAGGTGGCGTGCGGCAGTCACACGGACAACTTGATCGTTAACTGAGTCTGATGGGTTGAGTAGGTGCTTGAATATCTCATAGACAAGGGGTCTATTTGCCGTCGAAATCTTGATCGTTACCCATTGACCAATAAGTATTGCGATTCTTCGGCGCAGAACCTTGTATTCTGGACTGGTTTTGTGAATATCGTTGACAAGTGTCGAGGCCAAGAAAGAGTCAAAGTCGAAGCTATCAGAGAGAACTGGTGCAGCAATGCCCATCGCTGTATAAACAGAGTCTTTTGCAACGATGTCTCCATTATCGGTGCCTGTTACAGACTGGAAGAAGTTGAGCAATGGCTGCGCAAGCAGATGCTTGTAGTTGATGACGAGGTCCATGAAGAGCTTTTCTGAGCAAGGCCGGACTTCAAACTCCCAACCATCCCCACCTGCATCTTCACGGATCTCCCACTCATATGGATCTTCGTTCCACGCCTCTAGGTCTGCTTGGCGGAAAATGAAGAACTTCGTAACGATGACACTCGCCATCTGAGAAACCAGTTCGTCTGTGAGAAGTTGGAACTTGATGACATCCATCAGGCCCTTTTCTGCCTCTTTTATTTCTGGAGTGCGGAATACGAACGATGGTTTCGGCCTGAACACCATCTGCAGGCATGATCTGAGTAATGAGAGTCCCTTCAGGGCCAGCTTCTCCAATACATGACGGCCGTCTTCATCATCCGCATCTGCATCGCCTTTCGAGGTAAACGTCGAAGAGCCATACGCGTCCCCGTATTTTTCAATGAGACTCCAATATCCGCGAGCCAGCTCGACAGAATTTGGAAGGGCAGCAAATGAAGATGCGTGGGTCTTCGCCATTTCGAGGTGTAGCTTGGATAACTGCAGCAGGTGCTTTTCCACCAGTTCCTTAGCAGGAGAAGAGACCAACGGTGGCTCGTGGGAAATCATGCCAAATAATTGTCCGAATTGGAGTTGTGAGTGACCCCATAACTCCTGGACGTCTTTATCTTGCGCGGGGTATTTGTACCCAGCTATCAGAAGACGGCGGAGAATCTTCAAGGCGAGCAGGCTGCTGTCCATAGCGTCCATCGCACCTCCCTCGTCGTCTCCGCCAGTGGTGAGAAAACCATACCACTGGTTGACTTTCTGCGTGTAGATGTTGCTCAGGAAGAAAACAATTTCCGGCGTAACTGACTGCAGAGCTGTTTGTGACTTTCTCAGACGAGCGGAAGCCAACTCCTTGACCACCTGCAGTAGGATCAACAGGCCCCTCTGCAAACGAAGCTGGTTCGATTCGCTTGCAGTCCGCATCAGTGCTATCAAGGACGTCAGAACATCTGGCCACTCATTCGGATAATCGATCCGCGCAATCTTGGATATCACAAGGGCGTTTTGCAACGCGAGTTGTACGTTTGCCTCTGCCATACCGCCCTCTAAGAGCTTCGAACGCATCTCCTCCTTTTCGGCTTTCTGTATGCACTTTGCCACCCCCTTCCTCCAGTACTTGTCCATTCCATTTTTAAGTTGTATGACGGCAAGGTATCGTATATCTGTGGGCAGTGAAGTGTCCAAGAATGCGGACTGAGATATGATTAGCCTTGTTTCTATAGCATGGGATAGGACTAGGTCAGGTCCATGTGTGACCGTGTGCCCACCTGGAGTAAAGAGTAATAGCCCGGCTGGCCCTCCCACGTCTGCAGTTGCTGTGTCCCCGTTCTTATCAAGTTCTGCTGGTGAGAACTGGCTGACTGCAAGGCCATGAGCACTTGCTGTGGGGTTAGCGGGGCAGCCTCCCCAGGAAGCTCGATAGCTCCCTCCATGTTTGACGTGACAACAGAAGAAACGGAGGAGACAGAGATGAATCTATATAAATATGAGGGTGATGCTATAAAGCAATATTTTATCTTCTTGATTAGGCACAGTGGTTCTCGCTGAGCTGAAATCTGTAGCGGTTCCTCTCAGGAATTAAGCTTCGAGGGACCCTAGAAATTATGTTCCCCACCATCCACAAACCAACAGCCTCGCCATAAACGTTAATCCGCTCCGGGCGTCCCCTTCAACATGAGCCCCCCAACGACCTCGGCTCAGCACCTCACAGCTTCACTCACAAGCAAAGGAAGGACGGCCGCCTCGCAAACGCCGATACTCCCTTCCCCGATCTCAAGAAACAGCACACGACCTCATACCATGCGCTCATAATGTCGTCCGCCGACTTCCAAGCTGCGCAACAACGCATCGCCGCCCGTCGGGCCGCGCGCGCTGCATCCGCAGCTGCTCAACCACAACCCCCCGCCTCCTCACCCCTCCACAAGCACCTCTCACACCTCCCACCCTCCCTCAACCGTCTCGGCGCAGCCGGTTTCACAGCATGGGACACCATCCGCGGCCGCTCCGGCACCAACCCAGCCTTCCGCGTCGGACAGGCTGATGCCGAGCTCCTGGACGAAGAGCTCCTCTCCCTCCTCCGCGGCCAGATCACATCGGGGCTGAAATACTTCGGGGACATACAAGAAGAATGGGGCGAAGAAGTCGGGCTCGCGTTACGGGGCGTGCTCTTCAAAGTCTCAGTCTGGGATCATGGTACGATCTCCCCCTTCTCGGGCAACAAGGACCCCTACTAACCCACCCCCCCAGACGCGACCTACGGCGCCGCCCTCCAAAACCTCCGCTTCACCGACGCGCGGCACACCGGTCTCGTCCCGCGCGCGCCCTCACGCTCCCAAAAAGCGCTATACGGCCTCCTCACCGTCTTCGGGCCCTACGCCTGGACCCGCTGGGAGCGCTACCTCTCCTCGCCCTCCTTCTCGCTCTCTTCGCGCCTCACATCCATCACCTCGCGCCTCACAACCGTCTACTCTGTCGCCTCCCTCGCGTCCTTCACCGCCTTCCTCCTAAACGGGCGCTACAGGACGCTTCTCGACCGCGCCCTGCGCCTCCGTCTCGCGCCGCGCACGAACCAGCTCGCGCGCGACATCTCGTTCGAGTACCTCAATCGCCAGCTCGTGTGGCACGCTTTCACGGAGTTCTTGCTCTTCCTCCTCCCGCTTCTCGGCATCGCGCGCTGGCGCCGCTGGCTCTCGCGTACCTGGCGTCGCGTGTCTTCTCTCTCTAGCTCCCCTGACGCGCCTGCAGCTGTTAAGCAGGGCCCGCTTGCCCATCTCCCTGAGCGCACATGTGCGATCTGTTACGAGGATCAGAATAAGGCGAAGTCGGAGGCTGAGATTGTTGCTGCGAGCGCGGCGGGACAGGGCGGCGTGTCGGGAGGGACGACGGACGTGACGAACCCCTACTGCGGGCCGTGTGGGTGCGTGTACTGCTTTGTGTGTCTTGCCGGACGGCTGGAGGGTGAGGCGGGAGAGGGTTGGGTGTGTTTGAGGTGTGGAGAGCTCATTTCAGAATGCTGGGCGTGGGGGGGTGATGTGATTGAGGAGAAGCCGGTGAAGGTGGTGAGAGAGGGGAAGAAGGTGGGATTTGTGGATGGGAATGGGAGTAGTAGTGAGAGCGAGAGTGATAGTGGAAGCGGGGGAAGGGATGAGGAAGGATCGGAGATTTATGAGGAGAACGAAATGCCGGATTTCGACGAATAGGCATTTGGTGGTGGGGATAGGATATGTGTTTACTAGGCGTGTTGTGGTTTCGGTTCTTCTGGCGGCCGTCGACGAGACGGATTGGTTATGTTGTGTGATTTTGGGATACCCGGCGGCAGCTGTATATGCATGGAAGACGGGATGTATAAGTACTATAAATGGTGTATCATCACGAGGAGATAGACTACAGTTGTGTAGTTCAAATAATATCATATTTACGCCTTAAGCTGATGCAATAGTGTCACGTTTCCACAGAGCACCTAAGCCCCATTCGCATCCTCTACTTCTTCTGGTACGCCTCACCGATTCCGCGCTGGACAGCGTCCCTCTCGGCAACCCTATCGATCCAGCGGAGCAGGTGCGGGAACTTGGCAAGCTCCTCCTCAGTGAATCCGGTGTTCTTCCAGCCCTTGACCCATGGCCAGGTGCCGAGCTCCGCAACACTGTATTGGCCCTTGCCGTTGCCAGCAAGGTATTCGCGCTCAACACCGGTATATCTGCCAGACAATTGAATCTCAAGCACCTCGTAGACGCGCAGCGTCTCGTTGCGGAAACGGTTAATTGCGAAACTAGCAGGTGTTAGTGGGATGCTGCGGGGAAATGTGTGGAGAATGCGGGGGCCACTTACGGAATCTGCTCGGCTTGTCTGCGGAAGAAGTTGGTGTTGCCTTGGTACGGTGCTCCGCTGCCGTGCCAGAAAATGAGCCATTGTTCGGCCTGGCTCGTCTGGAGCGCGTCCTTGAAGCGGAAGTGGTAGTCGGGGTCGTAGTTTTGGACGAGGTAGAGAAGGATGGCTGAGGTCTCGAAGACTGGGAATGGGGGGGATTGGTTGTTGTCGATCAGGACGGGAATGCGGCCATTGGGGTTGAGACGAAGGAACCACTCCTTCTTCTGCTCGTTGGTGGAGATATCACTGTATTCATGTTAGTGATGTTCTGAGCTGGAAGTGTGAGAATGGGGAGTAAACGGACATCACGGTAGTGGTGAACTTGGTATCATATTTGGCCTTGAGCTCCTCGAGCAAGATCTGGACCTTTTGGCCATTGGGGGTGCTTTGGGTCACCAGGTGGAGGCCCTATTCGGCGAATTTACGTCAGTCTCATAACCCCACGACGAAGTGATAAAAGCAGTGAAGCTGTACCTTTGCATTCTTGACATCAGCGGGCGTCTCATCAATGTAAATTGACTGAGACATTTTGATTCCTTTTTTTGAAGGCTGTGAGGTAGGATGTGTTTGTTTACGTGAAGCTGTCTTCTTAGAAGTGAACTGCCGAAGTTGGGGTTGGAGTGGAAGTGAGAAGCGCAGAAGTCGACGGGGTATATGAGAGCAGAGTGAAGGTGAAGAAAACGAAGAAGAAGCAGCGAGGAAATGGCGCATTATATACATCTTCAATCGACGTCACGATACCCAATGGCTCTTTCCTTTGTGTTCCCAATCAGTCCCGTAACATTAATGATTAATCACACCACCACCACATGGCGGGACCAATCCGGCACGTCATTACCCTTAGCTGTTTCTGCCTGCTTTGTCATGTCCCACCCCGCCTTCGTCGATTATGCAACTTCTAGTGTGTTTGAGAGGGGGGAAGTTTATCTATTGGAATCTATCATAAAGAGAGTAATTATTAAGCATAAGACGGCCCAATAATTTGTAGATTCCGACTATTAATGCGTGCGGATGGCGTTGTGCAGATGTCGCGATTTGAAATCAAAAATACGTATTCTTCATTGTCGTTTGTTTTGTACGACGGAGCACGTATAGCTTCAACCCCGCGGTCCCCACGCCCCCGCTCCACCCTGCCAAGGATCTCGCATCGAGGGCCAGCTCTATGCGATGCTAAGTCGGGGATCGGCATTTGCACCATCGCAGTCTGATTCATTGGATATAATTTATATCTAACGACATAGGATAAATCGCCGAACGCCGGCCCATCGGCATCATTTTGCCCGTTATTCGTGTTGTATCTACAAACCCCGCTTTCTTCTACAGATATCATAGTTGCTGTCGTGACATTTGCATGCATGCATCATCTACACCACAATCAAGTTCCTCACCCGTAGGCCCCTCGCACTCTCTACCCAGTATCTTCTCCTTATCCCCAAACTCTTCGCCCTCCTCAGAGCCCCCCATGTCGCATCTCCCCCGCCCACCAACACCATCGGCACCTCATGCGCGCGTCTCATTCCCGCCGGCGTCTTCTGAACCACCTCCAGTAGTGGCCTGATAAGGAGGTCGTCGTCCTCCTCTTCGCTCACCATAACCACCATCTGTAGCCCCGTGGCGGTAGGATGAAAGGCCGGCACATTCGCCAACTTCTCGCTGAAGCTGCACCCGCCGCGCCGCATCACGATCACGTTGTACTCGCGCACCACGCGGTCGGGTAGCTTGCTATCGCAGTTATGCGAGGCAAAGTAGATGCTCGTCCAGGATAGGGGGTCGTTGGACACGGTGTTTGCGTCTGGAGCTTCAGCCACGGCGGGAAGTGGCGCCGCGCCGGTGCCAACCGCACAGTGTGCAGGGAGGGACAGGAGTTGATATTTTGATCCCTGGCTAGGCTGGGGTAGGAGCGTGGCCACGGGGTCACGGAGGGCCGATGTGACTTGTTGCAGGAGGGAGGAGAACAGGGTACGGTAGTCTGAGGGTAAGTCTGCTAATGCCTCGAGATGCATGGATTCGGCCGCTGCCTCTGCTTCTGCGGGATGAGTCCCTTCGATTTTGCCGCTGCTGGGGACATTGGAAGATGGCTTCCCATCTGTTTTGTTGACCTGAGGGTTCTCGACCTGGATGACGAGGTCGACGGTGAGAGGGTCACGGATGCGAGTAAATGAGGGATCGACGATGGGCCCTATCGTTTCTCGAGAGATGAAGACCTTCTCATCTCGACCTAGTGGTGTGGTGCCAATATTCAAGATCCGCCATGACTTTTTGGGAAGGGGTTCGTCATCGTAGATGACTTGCGCTGAATTTTCTTCCTCAATCATAGCCACCGTAAGACCCGCAAGGTTTTGGATGAGGACGCCCTCGTCCTTCACTCTGACGACGGGCTGAGAACCCAGAGCTATATTGAAACCCTGGCTTGCGAGTGTTGAGCTGGATGGGAATTCTATCCAAAATGTGTCCCGAATAGGCAGGCGCGTGCAGAATCCGTTGGGGGGCACGAGACTTTGAGGGAGAGTCCAGGGGTAGATTGAATGGTTTGCTGGTTGTACCCATTGATTCTCCAATGACTTCGTAGTGTCCACAATCATTTCATCCATGGCATTGTAATTCGGGACACGGTGAAGCCCGACTAAGCTCGCAGCATGGAAGATATCTTGTCGTGCAGCGGTGGACGACCCTGTTAGTGGTAGCACTGTTGCAGAAACTGGACAGCTGTCGGAATTCTCGAGCGAGGCATAAGACGTGGGCACTTTAGGTGTACTTCTTTGCGAGCCTGATTTTCGTGGAATGATTAGAGGATGGCCCTCGGTGGTAAAGACGTAGGGAGCATCGAGAGAATTCAAAGGATGATCCGGATCAAAGAGGAGGTACAGATATTTCGCCGTCTCTCCCAGAAAGAAGCTTTCCATCCTGTCACTCATTTCACCCGTGCGAACATCTTGCAAGCCAGACCACCCACACTCCGCCCAGCAGCGTCGCTGGATATCTTTCAAGACCATTTCTCCAACATGAAGGTACCAGGGATCCTTAGTTGCACGAAAGATATGGTAATTCGACTCGATAAATTCCGGGCGACCAGGCCACCAACCTAGCCCGCCCTCGATGGTGCCGTCTCTTACCGACCATCTCTCCGGTAGGGCGGAATATCTCGTCCACAATGCCGTGTAAAGTAAATGGGCTTCAATGGCCTCATCCAGCTCACCAGCTATGGCCAAAAGGCCAGGGTAATAGGCACCGAGACTATCTATCCAATAAGTCTGCGGTGATCCAGTACTAAGGTGGGCAACGACATAGTGAGGGTGATGGCTTCCACTGTATAGATGCCTCTTGATTGCGCTATGCGCCTCTTTCCAAGCATCAAGAAAACCTTCCGAGGAATTCTCCTCAGGGGTTAGGGGTTTGTAAAGTGTATTCGGGTCGAGCCAAGTATCCGGCTTCTTTCCGGCCGGAACCGTCGTATTTGGCGGCGCAAGGCCAGATGTTAGAACGTAAGTCTTAAATGCATATTCGAAAAAGCTGTCGGTGCCTGCACCGATACCAGAATATGGGCCTATCCACTTTCCGTCCTCGGCATCAATGCCTGCACCCAGAAGCCCAAGCTGACTCCGGTGAGACCATACTGCCCAGAACGCTCGTTTGGCAAGCTGTTCAAAACGGGGATCGCCAGTCAGCCGGCTTAGCACAGTAAACTCGAGGACCAAGCTTCCTGCGCCAGCGCTGCACGTTTCGGTAACCTCATTGGAACCTGCAGCGAGATTCTCTGCCTCGGAGCCCTTGTGTAGTGGGGACTTATGATAAAATGGTATACCATGTCGCAAGTTGACTCTGGGATATGGCATTCCAGTACTGGTATAAA
Organism: Pseudogymnoascus sp. BL549; assembly: GCA_001630585.1. Classification (NCBI taxonomy): domain Eukaryota; kingdom Fungi; phylum Ascomycota; class Leotiomycetes; order Thelebolales; family Thelebolaceae; genus Pseudogymnoascus; species Pseudogymnoascus sp. BL549. Next base: position 15,178 of record LNAR01000511.1, on the reverse strand, counting down.
AAGCCGGGAGCATTCGTTGGGCCAGGTCCAAGGCAAGCCGTAGCAGCTGCCCGTCGTATTTGAATCCATTTGACCACACAATTGATTGGTCGTCCGGCAGGTCGGTCTTTCGAAGCCAACTCGAAGCTCTTGGCGGTTTATAGTTTCTTATAGGTAGCTCACCAACTGCGAACAGATGGGCGCTAAGAAGTCCTCCTACACCGCGTATCACCGTCTCGAAGACCTGGACCTTGCTGTCTAAATCGAAGCCCCGCGCCTTGAGGCCCTGCCCCGATGGCCCTTCTCTGCCGTCGCCATACTGAGCCACCAGTGATGCGATGCCGTCTTGAAAGTCGTTAAGCGCGTTAGGGCCAGTTCGTTTATTGTCCGGGGGAGCCGAAGCCAGGATGGCCAGCGTCGAGAGACTGTCAATGAGCGTGAGGGAGTAGTTTCCGAGGGCGTCGTTGAGGTCTATGTTTCTCGGATTGTTGCTTCGGGTCAAGGGGGCGCAGGAAACCGGTCTAAGCTACGCAGGATGTCAGTGACTGCAGAAACTCCCAATGGGGGAATGGCGTACCTCATCATCTGGAAACGCAATGTCCATGTAATTGTCAAATCCATGGTAGAACATGTCCACCGCTTCCTGACGCAACTCGGCAATGCGCGACGGTGGCATAGCATTGGCCACTGCCACAAAGGCAGCAACTAGGAATATATAAAGCCATGATCGTGTGTGAGAAGGTGGTCTGCTGCTATATGAGGTGCGCAGGGACGGCCTCAGCCATCGCAATGGCATCGCCGCTATGGAAATAATAACGGCATGGGAGCTAGGCAAAGTAAAAAACAGCTCTGATGGCTGCGCGCTCGGCAAAAGCAAATGGGTATCAATAAAGGGAACGTTGGGAAGAGGAATGGTAGGGGAGCATGAGTAGGACGAGAGTCCGCGATGTTATGTGGCTTTTATCCAGTGTATGGTGGGTGGCATATATTACGTCAACCGATACCGAGGCACGTGAGAATAAATATGAATTCCTATTGAAGCAAAGGACGAGTATTTAGTCAAGATAATATAAATATTACAAACTGGGTACTTGATGGTAAATTTGGCATTTTTGAAAGTTATTATGTTGTACTCATCATAGAAGTATATCCCAGTCTGGTTCGAGGGGACAAGTACACGAATTGTAACCCGGCAAAATAATGGTTCGTTCCTGGGTGGAGCGCCAACCTCGCCGAGCAAGGCTGAGAAAGTTCCAAGAAACCACATTGTAACCCCCCAGCTAATTTGACGATAAGGAGTGAAAGTCGACCCGCGCAATCCACCACAACCACCACAATACCAGCGATGTTATTAGGCAACTGGCTTGCTCATCGTAAACTATGATTGAGCATGCTTTAGCAGGCACAGCAGGTAATGACGTTGCGAGTTGGGAGTGACGAGCCACTGCTAACAAGTTCCCAGCGCCTCTATGGTCGACCGAATCCACAGGCGCCTTGCTCGCCGAGCTGGCACGACGACAAGAGGAGGGTGAACGGCCAGCGTGCGGTTCTGCGCAAGGAGGGGAATATAGTATGCCAGCTCATGTCGGAGCCCTGGTTCTTATCCTCGTCCTGAGTCTTGCTGGTACGAACGACATTCGAAACAAGTTCCTAGGGCATCATTGCTAACTACTCCCAGGCTGCGGCTTCCCCCTCATCTCCCAACGTGCGAACAAACATAAAGGCCCAAACGACCTCGTCTTCTACTCTCAACACTTTGGCACAGGAGTGCTCATTGCAACCGCCTTCGTGCATCTCCTGCCCACCGCCTTCGTCTCTCTCACACACCCCTGCCTCCCATGGTTCTTCAACCACGGATACCGGCCACTGGCCGGCGTAATCGCCATGATCGCCGCCCTCGTCGTCGTAGGGCTCGAGATGTTCCTCCGAACGAGAGGCGTCGCACACACTCATTCCCACGTTGAAATGTGGGAGCCGGAGACCAGCGCCATTCCCGAACAGAGCCAGGCGAACCAGGATCGCGAGTACGAGGAATCATCCGTGGGGCTGATGGGCGCGGGGTCGTGGAGCGGTGAGCCGAGTCCGATGCCAAACGGCAAGAAGACGCCGGATGAATACCGTGGAGAGGCGGAGGACTCGGACCTAGATTTGGATGAGCTAGATCCGGCAACGGGAACCAGCGGCCATGCTGGCTCGCGGACGAACGTCTCCAGTCTCAGTCCAGAGGAGCTACAAAAGAAACTCATGGTTCAGTGTATGCTCCTCGAAGCCGGGATCATCTTCCACTCCGTCTTCATCGGCATGGCCGTATCCGTCGCGACCGGTCCCCCCTTCGTCGTTTTCCTCATCGCCATATCCTTCCACCAGACATTCGAAGGCATGGCATTAGGCTCTCGCATAGCAGCCATTAAATTCCCCAAGGGTTCCTTGAAGCCCTGGCTAATGGTTCTTGCCTATGGCCTTACGACGCCGTTCGGTCAGGCTATTGGTCTGGCCGTTCACACGCTTTATGACCCGAAGAGCCAGGGCGGTCTGCTTATGGTGGGAGTGATGAATGCGATTAGCAGCGGATTGCTGTTGTTCGCGGGGTTGGTGCAGTTGCTTGCCGAGGACTTCCTCAGCGAGGGGAGTTATAGTGTACTACAAGGGAAGAAGAGGGTTCAGGCTTTTACGGCGGTGATTTTGGGGGCCACGCTGATGGCGACGGTAGGTGCGTTCGCATGATTGTGTATGTTCAACTTGTATAGACGGTGTGGGATTTTTGTATGCGTATGTTTGGAATAGCAAAACGAGCATGTATGAGGCAAGATTTTATTGGAAATGGCATATTTTGTTTACATTGGCACCGGGTTCTCGGATAGTGAATCGGCTTGAAGCAAGCAGGCTCCATACAAGCCGACTTCCTGGGATATTCTGGTGTACCAACATGGTGTGAAGTGATTCGGAACGAGCATCTATCACTTTTAGCATAAAAGAAGTGCATCTAGACCATACATAGTGGGCACATCTGAGCTTATTCATCCTTTGTTCCCTCGTATTTCTGGAAATCTTCTTCGGCGGGTCAACCTGCCGCGTGCGTCTGCATTGTGATACAGAGAACGTGTAACTTGTCCACCAGCAATAAATCATAAAAGCGTTAGGCATGATTCAGATAATGTGTTCTCTTGTACAATCGCCTGCCTTTAAACCACCCCATGTAAAAGAGATATTTCGTTCCATAGATAAATCCCATCGTATAAAATCGCCAATATTCAATGTATTTATAGCCTACGTACTATTGACGACAACGCGTCACCACCCACCAGCTTTAGTACGTGCCACCCTGGCCCGTCGTACTCGACCACATCTAGGGTCCAAGGCAGCACCTCCGCAACACTTCCAAGTGTCTCAGAAACCATCACGAATAACTCTCTTCAGTTTCCCATTTCCATCTCGTTGCCAGCCGATCCAATCGCCCATTATACTCGCACCGCGCAGCATCACCAAATCCCCATCGTCACATCGATCGAGCTCCCGTCGAGCTACCCCGGATCGCCGTCACTCAGCCTTGCGATGTCATAGGTGTTCCAGCCTCGCCACAGCTGTAATCAAAGCACGACATCCATCCCCGACGTCAAGCATACCGACGACACGTTCACGCCGATAGGCATTCAGCAGCCATGTCAGATATAGATGGCTTCGAGTGGTTCTACTACATGAACATCTGGCGGATCCTGGCTGATATCACACACGGACTGTCAAAATGCATCCTCATCTACGCCATCCACCGGAACCGGAGCTCTGAAGGTCTGTCCCTCCCCCTCCTCCCATCGCCGCATCTACGTATAGCTCAATCTCTAACATCCGCCCAGGCGTCTCCATCATCTCCCAAGCCCTCTACGTCCTCGTCTTCTTCACCCGCTACTTCGACCTCTTCTTCAAGAAGCCCAGCGACCAATACTGGAACTTCTTCTTCAAGATCTTCTACATCGTCTCCTCCCTGTACATCCTCCTCATCATGACGCGCTTCTTCGCCCGCACCCGCGAACGCGAGTTTTCCTACCGTCTCGGCGCCTACGCCCTCATCGGCTCCATCATCCTCTGCCCCTTCGTCGCAATGATCGACCTCAAGACGTGGTTGCCCCCGTTCCCATACATCGTCATCGACTTCTCCCTCATCCTCGAGAGCATCTGCATTCTCCCCCAGCTGCTTCTACTGCGCCAGACTACCGTCCCGACAGTAATCGACTCGTATTACCTCCTCGCGCTCGGTGCTTATCGCGCGCTTTATATCTGTAACTGGATCGAGCGGTTCGCGTCAAAGGACCCCGTCAAGCCAAGTGCGGTTGCGGTGGTCTTTGGAATCATACAGACGCTGCTTTACGTTGACTTCGCATGGGTGTACTATTCTCGCCAGCGCGTGAAGCTGCGCAGCGGAGGTATCGTCGACGCAGATGACCTTAACAAGAGCTGGTTGTTACGTCGTGTCCTGCGGCGCGGACGAGACAGCCAGGAGGATGACGAGGCAGCCAGGCCAGCGCTGGGAGATGATGCGGAGTACGAGGGTAATGTGTCAAGGACCGATGGGACGAGGGGCCGAACAGGGGGTTGGGGGAGGAGGGGGATCAGTGTTACCGCTGATGATGATGTGCTAGCGGCAGAGAGAGGGGAGGGGAGCCCAATTGCAAAGGATGCAAGGATGAAGGATCCGGATGAGCTGGCGAGGATTTTGCATGATGAGGATGATAGTGATGTTGAGGCGGAGGGGGCGCCAGATGCAACGCCGATTGCGGGGTCGGAGTGGAGGGATAGGTCGTAGATGGATTGTTGTGGAAAGGGGGTGTACTTGGGGAGTCGTGGAAGGATTGAAACCAGCGGATGAGATTGGTAGCATACAGTATGCTAGCTGAAATTATATTATACCCAAGCTATTTTGATACTATAAAGCAACGCTGGATTGACAGGCTGGAAACAAGAAACCTGCCCATCGATAGGGAGTTCATAGTCTCGACCGGGCCCCCGATATCGTAGCCACATTCCAAACAGCAGCCCCCCCTTTTCATTCTTCTTTGAGAGCGAGGGCGTCTCTGCATCTACCAAAATGGCGCAGGCGTTTCCCTCTAAATAACTCGCTGTGGTTTCTCCTCGGTAGCTGGATCGCACCTTGCGATCCTGCTACACAGACGAGCGTCTAAAGTAATTTGAATCTACCCTACTGATGTCATAAAGGCATTGGGCCTTCCATGTGTAGCGACGCTGTCGCAAGCGTTCTACATATATAAGAGTACGTCTGCCCACAATGTTGCTATGGGTAAAGCACAAAGAGGCTCCATTGCCTATTCATACCTTGTAGAGGTTTACATAGAGTGCCTATCAGACTGCAGCACTGTCACGGAAGAAGCTTTGGAATCTGCAGATGTGCCGCGACGGAGTACCTGATGGCACAGATATACGTGGTGAGAAAACTGCAACGGTGACAGCAAGTCCATCAACGACAAGAGAATAGCAATATCAGGAGAATGAAACGATAACAGAAGCAGATAGACAAAAACTCCATATCAACGAACCCAAAGCCACCCATTCCCTCCTCCATTCCGTGGCGACCCCACAAACCCCAAGAAACTCCATGGCGGACTGGTAATCCCGACGGATTCCTATTGCTGGAAAGTCGCAACTCTCTTTGCATCAAGGGGGTTTTATACGCCGTATGTGTATGTGGTATGCGCCGAAACCCCCAAAACACCCCTTACTCCGGGTATATAAACTTAGGTTTGAAGGATACACGACGTCGAAGACTTACCAGGAGAGGGCGGGGGACGGAGGGTTTCGAAGATGCGACGGCGACACGACTTTGTTTTGTTTGCAACACGTTTTGCTTTGTATGACATGAGATGGATGGTTGTTGGACAAAATACATCCCTATATTCCCCCCTCCGCGCGCACAGCAGAGCTAGATAAATAATTTGGCCTACCCCCCTTTCATGTCCTTTCCTCTCTTTATCCCCCCATTCCCATTCCCTGCGTTCCCATCTCATCCTCATCAAGCCATTCCATCTCATCTACCCCCCAATCCAATTCCATCACCCTATATACAACTCCCTCCCCGCTCTTTCCATTCAAGCCCATTATCCACTCCCGTCCAAATAAACATCCAAACCTCCCCCCCCACTCTTGCTCTTAACTAGCTTTTTAACCCCCCTCCGCACCGCTACCCTCGCCGGTCTCCGCATTAAGAATTGAGCTGGTATATATAAAAAGATCCGTAAAAAAACGTCTGTCAAAAATCCAAAGCAAGCAAAAATTCAAAAACAATAAAGGGTTGTGTCGAAAACAGTCTCCCATCCCCCGTTCATTGCGTGTGTCGACAGCAGACGCCGACGTTGAGTCGACCCGATGATTCACCAGTCGCTGTGTGTGGTGGTGATAGTTGTGATAGTGGTAGTAGTTGGCGACCGGTTCGTCTGTTTGGTCGGTCCAGAGGCTGTCGCATCGCGCCCCGGTATCCTCATTCATCTCATCATCGTAAATTGATCTCTCCCGCGCCTCGGGGTGTCCCAGCCCATCCTCATCACAGTCATACTCCCCACGCCTTTACACGGATGCGCAACCTCCTCCCAATAACCGCCGTCGAGAATATATACACAACCCCCTTCTCTCATCGCTGCTTAGCTCAAAACCAGAGATCATACTTGAGAGCGTACAACCCCACCGCTCCAACTACCTCCTCTTCCCCCCCTCCATCCCGGCATCAAACCCCCATCCCCTCTTCAAGCCCCCCTCATACACACTCGCCACGCTCTCCTGCCACATACTCGGGCTCACAAACGCCGCCGCCGGCTGCACGGGCGCAAACTGCGGCTGGCTCAGAATCTGCTGCTGCTGCGCAGAGTTCGATCCCATCGGCGGCAGCGGCAGCATCGACGCGCCCATCATGTCCGGTAGGGCGCTGATATCAGCGCCCGCGTTGGACATGTCGCCCGCGTTGGACATGTCGCCAGCGTTGGACATGTGACGTATGCTTTGTTGCGGGGGCGGCGCGGAAAAGGATGCCGCGCTGGGGGATTCGAAGGTGGTGTTCCATTGGCTGTGGGGTGATTAGCATTTTGTAACAAGCAGTTAAAGAGAACAAATAGGGAAACGCAGAAGGAAGTACGCACTGGAAAATCTTGGCCGGATTCCACGCCGACGGATCCGCCATCGTCATCGTCCCCTGGATCCCCTGCGGCTCCGCCATCCCGCCCCCAGCCATCATAACCAATCCTTGCACCGCCTGTGCATTCCCCTCCACCTTCCCTCCCATCCCCACCCCCACTGCGGACACCGGGCTCTGCTCAGGCGCGCTCGTAAAGCCCACATGATGCGCCGCCGCAGCATGCTGATTGAGGCTCTGATGCGGCAGATGATCGACCGACGACGTCGGCGAGATGGTGGACTGCTGGTACTGCAGTGTCGGCGGACTGCTCTGGTTACTGCTTGTTGGGCTGCCGTACGGGAAGCTGGGCTTGAGGTCAAAGGGTTTCCGTGTGTCGGCCGAGAAGGCCTCGCGGAGGGCGTCGATCTGCTGCTGCATGTCTGGCATGGGGCAGGCGTTTGTGCAGCGCTCGAGGAGCTGCATGTGGCGGGTGAAGTACTCGCGGGCGTCTTTGTTGAGGTCGGGGTCGGGAGAGGTGAGGGCCACGAGGTGGAGAACGGTGCAGGTGAGGATGCTGTAGACGACGTAGTTGACGCCGCGAATCATGCAGAGGAGTCCGCTCATGCCGAAGGAGTCGATGACTGCTTCTTGCAGACGACACAGCAGCTTCGCGTTCGTGTAGGCGATCATCATGTGGCGCTTCCACTTACCGTCGGGGTTGGTGGCATCCAAGCTTGCGAGCTGGGGTCGGTGAAGCATGACACAACCCAAGCAGAATTGGATGTGTACGTTGCCTAAGAAATGTGTTGGGAGCCACGGCGGCGATCCGTCTGCGGGGAACGTGACCTGGAGGTCTTGCGGCAGCTCGGCCATCCACTTGTCGAACGACGGGTTCAGCTGCAGGAACTTCGGGTCCATGCCCACCTCCACCTTCTTCTTCTTCAGCTTGCTATACACGACGGCCACATTCCTGATATGCCCCACGACTCTCGCAAAGTACGTAAACTGCCGCTGGATGTGATAGTCGGAGTCGTCCGTTCCAGGCAGCGGTTTCGGGATGCTGAAATCGACGGTATCCGTATCCACGGAGAGCAGGTGCGTCCTGCCCTGCGGCGAGCCAACCATCAATTCAACAACAAAAATGACAAGCCATATCCGTGTCTTAATAGCACATTCTATATTAGTATTCCCACAGGGCCTCCCCGCCTTGTGGTCCTGGTAATGCTCATCAAGTCCCATATCCCGCGCCATGGTGACGCACTGCACAACCGTCATCCACGACCGGTAGTAGTATCCTCGTTTGGGTACTGCTTCTCGTGCCTTCAATATTATAAGCATAGCCTGCAGCGTACTTAATCGCGGGTTATCCATAAACGAAGCAGCATGCCCTGTATTCCATTAGTATAATTTCTTTCGGACCCCACAGGACAGTCAAAACTCACGTGTAGCCAACGCAAGCCACTGCTGCCCCTGCGACGGCTCATCCGCAAGCTTCCCTGCATGCGCAAACATAGCCTCCAGGATCAATGGCGAGATAGCTTCCCTATCCCCGTGCCACTGCTGATAAAACAGAGTCTTGTTCAGCACCGGAACGTACGGGTGTATGTTGTTAAAGTAGATTTCAAAGTACTGCAGCGCCGTCTCCTCGTCCGGCATCAGCTCTGGCGGTATCCGAATCTTCGACCCTGGCCCTGCAGTTATTTGTGTTATGGCAAAATTCTCGGTGTCTTCAAACACAGCCTCCTCCACAGCTGCGGATTCCTTTTTCCTGTTACTCAAGTACGGTGCTATCCACAGTTAGCCACACCTTCCAATTTCTCAAGAAACAAAACCAAAACTAACCGGTGCCCGACTCATCCATCTTCAGAGCTCCCAGATACTCGGCAAGATCTTGCGTGCCATAGCTATCATTCTGATTTTGGTACATATCCGGTGACTGGGTTTGCGACAACTGCGGTTGTGACAACTGCGATTGCGATACCTGCGATTGTGATAACTGCGACTGTGATAACTGCGATTGTGATAACTGCGATTGTGATAACTGC
>LNAR01000510.1:0-47994 GCA_001630585.1 Pseudogymnoascus sp. BL549 | reverse complement strand
GCAACAGCTTCACAGAGACCTAGAACAACACCACGACTAAATTACTACACAGNAATAAGGGTAAAAGAGCTGTTTTAAAGGGTCAATTCCACATCTTAACAGAGGAGCTACAGTCGCAAGTTGCAGAAGCAGAAGAAGCAACAGCAACAGCTTCACAGAGACCTAGAACAACACCACGACTAAATTACTACACAGTAATTGAGGAAATAGATGAAGAGAGTGATAGAGAGCTATATGACAGTGATTTAGATGAATTAGCATTGTAATTATTGACTTATTTTCGATTTTCTAAGCTAGCTGTTTGGTGGATTGTGCTCAGATTTTGGTGGGGGATTCAGAATAGCCGGTTACACCATGTAGCCGGTTACACCACGACCTACGTTACTGCACTCAATTGCTACTAGTTACTAAGGTTTATAGCCTTTTTTTAAAGATAGTGATAGCTAGCAGAAAATTCCATCACATTTGTCATGGGGTGGCAGAAAACCATAGGGTGGCTATTTAGTAATGTGGAAACAGTTAGGTAGCAGTTGTTTAATTTTCAATATTTTGAGTGGAAATTCTGTAATTAACGTACGTCGTGGCGTAGATGCAGCAATTGCGTAGATGCACTAATGTACCTTTACATACAAATTTATATGTAAAGATACCTCTATTTCCAAAATTAAAACTCTAAATAGCTCTGCTAATAAATATTGTATAGCCTAAATATTTAATATTAAAGTTCTATATATAGACCTTTAGAATGTATAAAAAGGCTAGCATCGCTAGTTTTGTAGTTGCAGTTCTATTAATAGGATGAAATCACCTATACAAATATTTGTATGAGGAAAACTTTAATGTTAAATTAATTAGGTAAAACGATGCTAGGAGTGCTAGCACTTCTAAGTTAAGTAAAGGTCTATATATAGAACCCTAATATAGATCACCTAAGCAGTACGATTTTTATTAATAGAGCTATTTAGGTTTTTAGTTTCGCAAGTGGAAGTATCTTTACATATACATTTGTATGTAAAGGTACATTAGTGCATCTACGCCACTGCTGCATCTACGCCACGACTTACGTTAGCTGTATCACATATTGTTTGTCTGTCTGTACCAGGCTGTCCTAGAGCCAAATGTTATGTGACTTTCTAGTTTCGAACCTAGGAGTTCCTAAGCATTGATTTGTAGGTAACGTCCAGGTTGCCATCTAAAATATTTGATATATCTAAATTGCCACCCGCTGCACAATTTACAAGGCGCATTCATAAGTAAATAAGATGTAATTTAAACTGTTCACTAATTCAGTTCTGTGGTTTTTAGCTCATAACTTGTTAACTTGTCAGAATCATTGAACCATGCGAAAATGGAACGCTTATTATTTTGGGTTTTCTTTGGCAGCTTTATAACACAGCCCAATCCTTATTCAATGAAGTATGTTTACAAAGTAACTAGCAATTGCAACATAGGTATTCGGAATGTCATTTAGTACAAAGTGTGCACGGAACTTGAATATGTAATGCACTACCACAATAATTGTGTTTATAATTTGGTTGATAGTTGAGGGAATTAACTACAGACAAATAATTGTACTCATCTTGCTACGTACAGCGCAAAATCCGTGTTTGACAGGCTTTTATTTGCGTAGCCAATTTTGCTGATTTGGTTTTGGCCTGCGCGGTCCGTCTCTTCATACTCCAAGCGTGACATTCTGGGGTATTTTAGCAGATATTAGTGGTAATTGTGGCATATCTGGTCTGAATGAGTTCTTGGGGCAGTCTTTGCGTATATATATATTACGAAAATGTACGTCGCTCCGTGCTGCTAAGGCCGGCCAGGTTTACATTGTTGCAATTCTGCGATGATATGGTGTTATTAGTCATGTTGGCTTTTGCACCATACCCTCCGCAAAATAGCATCCATGTTGCTTCATAGCCAAGTTACCATAAGAACGTACTGCCACAGGTAATTTGCAACGGGTTAACTGCGGTTTGCCCGTGCGATTTTTGATGAATATGCTTGAATGCTTATCAATACATCCTAACTTGGCTTTATATTTGTGTGGTGCAAAACGTTTGGGGATGGTTGCCGCAGTGAATGAGCAAAAAAAGCCTTCAGATGCCTGTTGATGTCAAAACTACCATGTCAAAAAGTATTTCCACTTTGCAAAGTTCGAAGTAGGTACTCTCTGTAAATGCCTCTTAACATACTGACTGCAGCTCACACAACTTATGACCAGTCTAATACTTTGTGGGTGTAACATGAATAACTATGGGTGGCCTCCACTGGCGATTCAACTGCCTGCTGATCGAAAGCACCAGCAAGCGTCACATCAGATGATTGACTTATAGTTGCAGCAAAATTGTCAACACAAGTTGCCCACCGGGTGGTCACCAAAGCTCAATTTGAGTGTACCGCCGCCGTTTAACCTGCGGCGTGAAACATCTAATAGTGCACGTATTTGAACTTAATTCACAATCATAGATAGAAGCATTTATATAACAGGACAATCTCAAATATATTAAGTATTATGGAGTGAGTGTGCCCTAGCGGCAGATTGAGAGAGAAACAGCCTGGGTATAGGGGTATCAACACAAGCAGAAAATGCAATGACAAAACAGACCTGATGCAAAATCAAGGTGGTATCGTGGGTATGGTAACGAGATGCGATCCAGAACGGCGGAGATGTGGACTCATTAATTTATCGTTTAGGCGGTGGCGGAAACGACTGGGGTCGCGGTGGTGACTGGTGCAGCGACGACGGGCTCCTCGGCGTTGGCCTCGACAGTGGTCTCGGTGGTGGCCTCGGTGGCAGCTGGGGTCTCGGCCTCGGTCTCGGCGGGCTTCTCAGCAGCCTTGGGCGAGGTCTTGTGCTTCACGGTCTGGCGGAGCTTGGCGAAGGGGGAGAGGGGCTTCTCGGCCTTCTCACCCTCAGACTCAGCAGCCTTCTCCGCCTTCTCAGACTTCTCCTTCTTCTGTCCGAAACCGAAAGGAAGAGCAGACTTGCGCTTCTCAGCCTTGGTCTCGGCAGCGGTCTCAGTGGCGGGCTCAGCGGCAACAGTCTCAGCGGGGACGGTGGCGGGGCTGGCAATGCTGGTAGCAAGGGGCTCGGACTGCTCAACGGCAGGGATAACTGGGGCCTCAGTGCTGGTCACAACCTCATCATCCTTGGCTGGGACAACTGGGGTGGCCTCAGAGGTAGCCTTCTTGGATCCAAATCTAGACTTGAAGTCGAAGAGAGAAGAGTGGCGCTTGGATGCAGCAGGGCGGGTCTCGGTGGCAGCAGCCTCCTCAACAACGGCGGCCTCAGCAGCAGGGGCCTCGGCGGGAGCAGCAGCCTCCTCAACAACGGCGGCCTCAACGGGAGCGGCCTCAGCGACGGGCTCCTCCTCGGTAACGGCCTTGTCGGCGGCGACCTCCTCCTTCTTGCTGCCCAAGTTGAATCCACCAAAGATGGAGTTTCGCTTGCGGCTGGCAGAGCGGCTCTTGGTGCGTGCCTTCTTCTCCTCCTTGGTCTCCTCCTTAGCCTCCTCCTTCTTGTCCTCAGGCTTGGTCTCCTCGGCGGCGGCGGCCTCCTCCTCCTTCTTCTCCTCCTTCTTCTCGGCAACCTTGGCAACAACGGCAGGCTTGCTCAAGCTGGCAAGCTGCTCCTTGTAACCCTCGCTGCCGGTGATGGTCTCGGAGGTCTCCTTGGCCTCGGCGGACTTCTCCTTGAGGGCAGCGACCCAGCTGTCACGGTCGACAAGGTTGGCGGTCTGGAAGACGTGCTTCTGGCTGTTGCTGACGAAAGAGAACTCAACGGTTCCGTCCTCCTTGATATCAGTGATATCGGCCTGTGAATATTTGTTAGTTGATGTCCTGAGCGGAAATCGCATGAGCTGATGCGGAACTTACGAGGTTGATGAGGCCAACTGGGGCGCTCTTCTCTCCGGCCTGCTTGCTGAAGTAAAGGAGACCCTTGCCGGTCTGGGAAGACCAGGCGGCGTTGTGGTTGCCAACCTCGGGCTTCTCGCCACGGAGGTAGTTGGAGAGGCTCTTCACCTCAACGGCGTCAGTGCCGAACCAGAAGAATCGCTTCTGGAAACCAGCAAGCTTCCTGATATTGGTTAGTATCTTGTTCTCAGATCTGGTGATGTCGAATTCGAGTCGTACGATCTCGATATGGGGTGACAACTTACTTGATGAAACCACCTGGTGCTTTGTAGCCAATGACACCCTCACCCTCGAACTCCTTCTTTGGGGTCTCGGTGGCAGCCTCTGGGGCGGCCTCGGTGGCGGCAGCAACCTCGACGGGGGCGACCTCAACTGGGGCAACAACCTCCTCGACAGGTGCGGCGACGACCTCAGCAGGTGCGGCAGCCTCGACAGGTGCGACGACCTCGTCGACAACTGGCTTTTGGATCTCAGACATTGTGATGGTGTGTGAAGAGAATTAGATTATAAGAGGTATATAAGAGATGCCCAAGAGGAAAATGGGAATGAATAAAGGGTTTTTGTAGGGAAGTAAGGTTGGGATGAGTAGAAAAAAAAGAATTTGGGAGGAAGCACGCGGAGGGGAGTATTTGAAGGGCGCGAGAAGGGATGGTGGATGGCGAAAGAAATGTAGCGAAGTAACGGAAGCGACGGGGTTTTATTAGATTGGCAACGGTTGGGGGATGTGATTGGACGAGAGCAGGAGTAGTGGACAGAGGTAGGGAAGGTACTGACAGGGATTATGGAGCTGGGCCTGTCAGGCTAAGAGGTCGAGGTGTCAGTCAGAGTTTGTCGAGGGAAATTACGAAAAACTATATGGGTCAGAATGGGGCAAAGTGACTAAAAGGGGATAAAAACATCCGAAAAGCGTAGAAAGCTTACGACGCTAGGGGATGTTAGGGTCGGTGTGGGACAGGAGATTGCCGTTTGAGGTCTAGGGTGCATTGAAGAAAATACTACTAAATTAGTTCGAGTTAATAGCGGGACCCACATAAGGAGTGGTTCGGTGGGTGTGTTCAGTGGTGGTTTGGTGATGTTTAGTGGGTGGTCAGTGGTGGCCAGTGGTGGTCAGTGGTCTCGAAAGTCTGGTCGAGGCCAATGAATTAACGCGTAGCTCCGCCGTCCGTGTTGACTCTACTTTAAATGTATCCACAGGTAGAAAAAGGAGTAGATGAGGTACAATAAAAGGAGGTGGCCAGGAGAATATTGGCAGTTGCGAGTACGAGGTGAATGGCCACGATGTGGCGGAGTGAGCAGGTCACGAATACAAAAACAAAATGGTCGCCTACGAGACGGCCAAGTACTTTCTCTGGCGATTAGTTAGAGTAGAGCACTCCACGAAGTACCGGAGATGGGTTTGAGAGGTGGGACGGAGTGGAATGGGCGTGGCCTACGGAGTAACAGCGTGGTTGGGGATGGTTGGGGAGGGTGGTGTGTGGGAGATTGGGTGGCTATCAATTTATCGATTATTATTGGGAATTACAGTACGAGGAGCAGGAGCAGGAATAGTCCACTCACAGGCAGCACCATAACAGTAAATACAGCGAGAAGACTGGTGTATACTGTACTGGAGACTTGTACTCGTACGGTACTGTTCTAGACACGGCATGTGGAGGGAGAAACAGGAGAGAGTGAGTTTGAGTCTGGGTCTCATATAAGATATAGAGCCTTCGTTCTCACTCTACTCTATTCTTGTCTCGTGCATTGGTGTACAGTACAGCAACAGGAACTACAGTAGAAGTACTGTACAATACAGTAGAGTACACTAATTAGACTACTGTAGACCCTCGTCAACCCATCCATCCCTTCCATCCCAAGTACCGTTTCCTACGCAACTACCGTATACTATATATGCAGCACTATAGTCTGCATATATAGTCTACATACGTGCTGCATACAAACTACTGTGTGTGTACGGCGTATGGCAGTATACTCACAGAATACTGCTTCTCCTATCGTGCATGCTATACGGGTATACGGTGGTACTGTCTCATCAACGTGAGAAGTGCATGTGCTCAGTATGGCATCTGGCATATTGGAGTGCATCGGAGATATGAACAGAGTTTCAGTTACCACCCACGACCATGACTGTGACCGTGACTGTGGCTGTATGGTATGAGTAGGGAGAGTACACTTGCATATGAGTATCTCAATATTGCCTGTACACTACACGCTGCACTATACTTTACTCTACTCGACTCGACTCTACTCGACTCGACTCTACTCGACTCGACTCTACTCGACTCGACTCTACTCTACTCTCCTATCCTATACTGTACCGTTATCTTTCGAAGGGCGCATGACCGTTTTAGAGTCTCGCATCACCATGCAGTTACTAGATGCAGTGCCGAGGAGTAGTCGTGCCCTTCCCTTCCCTATCCCACCCCTTCCCATGGCTCAACAAACCTCTTCAATGCACCATCCTTGGCGATCCTGCTTTCCCCCCGTCCAGACCATCCACCCTCATGAGCACGAGCACAAGCCAAAAGTACCCCTTCTAACTTTTACACTGCAGCGACACACCTTACCACGTAGACATGGTACATCCATCCCATGGTACTCCACACACTATACTCTGTGGCGACGACGAGAGAGGGCCGCCGACGACTCACAACAACCCTCCTACCCTCCTTCCAAGCCTAAACCCAAGCAATCACCATCCCACCACCATTACTCACCATCACTCTCTATCACCACTCACCGTCCACACCGACCACACAATCGCCACTTACCTCACATCATCGCGCATGACCACGAGCACCTCATCTTGCCTTGCCGTCTGCCGTCTTTGCCCTGTCCCTTCCTTGCCTTCCTATACCGTAATCCTCATTAATTACCTAAACCCACTGCTGCTCTCGTCCACTGGTACTGTCCCCATCAACCCGCCGATCGCCCTTCTCCCTCTTAACCCCCCTACTTGCCCCCCGTTACACCGCGCGCACACGCACACGAGTAACAGAACTCCAAGCCTGTTGGTGGTGGTGGCACACGTGAAAGAAAAAGGGATCATCGATCTTTTGAGTGCCTGCCCCCAGTCAAATGATGTGCCCCATCTAAAATCGCCCGCAAACAATGCCGAGACTTTTTTTTCCCCCTTCTCCATTCGCTCCTTCTGCTAAAAAAGTACTTAACTTCCCTTACAGGTAGTTAACGTACAGTACAGTCAGTACATTGATTTGTATGGGTCACGGTCGTGGGCGTTGAGAAAAAGACATAAATGCGCCGCCCCACCCGGGATCGGCAATCTAATGAAAGACTGCGCGGAGGAGCCTTACTGTACTCTCTCACTCGCCCGAGAGATTGCCCCTTTTATCCCAGATAGGCATTGTGAGGCAGACTGACTTCGGCGCGTTCGGCGGATGTAGCGGAGCGTGCGAGTTGATTACTGTTGCTACGGAGAGATACTGACTGTACTTACACGACGCCGTAAAACTTCTGCGAATTGCCCAAAATGTAAAACAATAACAATAATATTTATATCTACCTGCATGTACTGTAAAATGCAACCCTCGGACGATGAGACATGTCCGACTCCTCTTTGCGGATCTCGCCAAGGCTCTATTGGGTCCATGCGGTCCGAGGAGCATTGCTATAGTAACCTCCCCACTGCACTTGTACATATCGTGAGTTTGACTCAACGATGGTAACCGGCACCTTAGTCAGCGTTCCATGACCTGGATCTCTCTGTTGCGGGGCGGCATGAACGGAGTCTGTGGGCGCTTTGGTCCACTTATTGCTCCTGTCACCAAACGCCCGGCCCAGCAGTACCCTGAGCAGAGTAACTCGTGCCTATAGCACAAGGCCAATATATATTCCTCATACTATACGTATGTGAACAGTCCCCAGCTATACCTTGGGCTCCATCATAGATATATTTCCTTTGCGTCCCTGGGAAAGCTCTCGCTGGGGCAATAGGGGCACTTGAACCGCTGGCCTTTGCTCAACCTCTGCAGACTCTCTTTGGCAACGACATGGCCGCATGGCATCATCATCGGGGGGTTCTGCTCAGTGCTCTGTTCTTTGCTGACAGGGCAGACAAAAATCGCATGGTAAGTCATCGATCTCGGTAGGGGTATTTCGACAGGCAGCTCGTGCTGTGTCGTCCACTCCGTCCGCTTCTCCTTCATGATATTCGCTAGTTTCAGCAATGTTGGAAGGGCAATGGCCCCAGCTGTGACCGAAATGTAGAGAGGTGAATCCGCAGACAACCCAAGTAAGGAGCAGAATTCACGCGTGAAGGATTGTGCGACTTCGCTCCAGGCGCTGTCCGTTTCAAACGTGTGGCGATAGGGCGAGTCTTGCAAGTTCGACTCAAATGCCATAGCTGCAGACAACTGCTGAATGTCGCGCAGGAAACGTGCCTGGAACCGCCCAAAGTTCTCGCGTGCATATGTGATAGCCCCAAAAAGGCCATTGCGTGAATCGTCCGGTAGGCCGTTCACTCCAGGCCCTTGGAAGAGCCAAACGTATTGTAGCTTGGTAAGCTCAAATTCGAGGTTGCTACCTCGCTTCTCCAGTTCGGAACTATGCTCCCTCGCCCATTCAATGGCTGGTAACAGATTCCTTTCTCGGAGTTGTGCCAATATGGTGTACATGTTCGAGAACTTCGCTTGTAGCTCCTGGGACTTGAGAGATGTAAACTCCTCTTCATCACCAGGATATGGATTCGGCGTGCCTGGAGTAGGCTTTGCTTCCGGTGGGCTCGCGTGTGCCTCTTCGATGAATGTAGATGCAACGCCGAACTGGCCCTCGCGAAGAAGATGCATGGCAATCGCCCGGTTTATAAGAGTCGGGTGAGAAGCAAGAGCATCATAATCGGTAGATAGGGTTTCCGATGGTAGGGACTTCTGAGATAGGTTCTGAAAGGCCGAGAGTTAGTTCAATCATGTCCAGGGCACACGACCAGTTCCATACCTTATCTAACGCTTTCCCGTATTTATTATGCGCAGAGTATATCTTCTTGAGATCATCCGTGACTCTATCCAGTCCCTGTTTAAACGGATTCTGCAACTTGGCAAGGGTTATTGATGCAGTGTTCGAGTCTAAAGGTATGTCAGCGGTGTAGTGACGTGGAATGCCAGCGATGGTACTGCTAACCTGCTGCAATTGCCTCCCGTGCATTGCATAGTTGCTCCAAGACTTTGTCAACATCCTCAATGCTCTGTGATAGCGAGGCGTCTTTCTGCAGCCGGGCAAGCTCTAATTGAAGCGCCTCCATGTTGAAATGGCTACCCCACCGTCGCAGTGGTTCACCGTCGTCGGAGTCCTAGGGTTTCATCCACTTCGAGGGTTTGACGAGATAATAGACATGTCATCGGGCCATATGACCCTGCAATCTGAAAAGCAAGTGAGGTCCTTTGTTCGGCGTATGGTCGAAGGATAGTGAGCTTCTGTATTTGATGTCGGTAGAGCTCAGTCGTCGAAGGCATGCTGGTCATCATGGACCCGCTCTGGATCCGGGACGTCTTCCGCACTACTGGGGTCAGAGGAACCTTGGTGTCATGCCGCAGGCGCCGATAAGAAGCTTCCCGCCGGTACGTACCCCACATGCTACTGTACGTCAAATCGAGTTCAAAGCTTCGAATGACCTCTCATAGCCATAACCAAACACTCGACGCCTTTCTGGTAAAGCACGTCTGCGATCCAGCTCCATACTCTGAGGTTTTTCCAAAGCAGAAAACATTCTTTAAAGCTGGCTAGCTTTTGCCCGTACTGTACAGGTTACCGAAGCATTCATGTCTCCCCTGCTCAAGCACATGCTTGTACAATGATTCGGATAGGAGCTATTGAGAACTTGCCCTCAGTCTTCTACAACCGACAGTGGCAGGAGGGGACGTTGATATGAACGGCCTGTTACTGGGCTCACAGGAATTTTCATTGCAGAGTACGGCGAACGTCCAGAAGTGGGCTCACCGCCTAGACGAAAAAGATGGCATCCAGGTCTTTCCTGCAGTCAGACGCGCGGCTGCATCGTGAAGAAGACTGGACACTCTCGCGGACATCTTCAATCCAAGCTAGCTCATCAAAAAGTCCTGGGCCAGCATCTCTTGACGGCCACGCCACCCGTGGCTCTCCAGAAGCCAACACACAACAGCCGGGGACTGCTGCATCCCACCGACGATTTGTATTTACGGACCCCATAGCGTTCAGGTTAGTCGCTCAAGATATACCATTATACTTGTGTCAACTGCTAACCTAGTGAAGGTACCTCGAAGATGATTCCGCGACAGTTGTATTGGAACGACAGGGGCAGCTTGAAGGCTACCAACTATACTTGGTCGAGCAATGGGCATGCTCTCGCGTACATCCCACTTTCGTCATAACAACTTTTACAGGAGACCCTGCTCATAGCGTTCTGGCTGGAGTCTTGGGCGTGCCAGCCAATGAGGAAGTCTGGTCTCCGCGCCTCCGCGTTTACTTCAAGGCCATATCTCAATTCCACGCAAGACCGAAGGAAACTCCTCTCGGCATGCTTATGGTCACAAATCTGAGCGGTTTCCCTTCTGCTCTGACTGTTATACCTGTGCCAGATGGCGATATCAAAAGCCATCGAGAGGACTTCATTGTCAATGAAAATCTGAAGAGGCTGGGGTGTTCAGGACGGTCTGGGCTGAGTCTTGCTCAACCTGTGGCAGCAACGCAAGCCAAATTTCATCAGCTATACAAGACAAGCGACCGTATCGACCTATACAGTGCCGTCATTGAGTTGGTAAAGCTCTGCCAAGTTACGCTAATGATGTTTGGAAAGTTGGAACCGGAATATGCAGACGGCTTACTTTGTGATATTACGGAAAGGGCCATTAATGACTGGTGGACCGAATTTGGCTCTGAATATTATAACATTGAGCCCGCCGATGGCATCCTTGGTCCAACGACGGTGGCGGCCCTCATCGGCATGCTTATGGGAGCTCGAAATCGCCTAAATTACTATGGTGCGCCTGTCGCAAAAGATGCGTTCGACATCACCAGTCTAAAACGTGGCATTGCTTATTTCCAAAAGTCTCAGAAGTTGGAACGTACTCGCAGGCTTGATAGGCAGACTCTTGCATGCTTACGCCGAGCCACGGCAAAAGCCGCGTCCGGTGAGGGTTGGGCAGTGCCCAAGGCCGTGAAGTCCACGGTGGTTGAACTCAGTGGAAAGGGTGGTGAGATGATGATGGGCATGGTTGGAGGACGTGACAAAGCTAGTATTGGGGACATAGAAACCCTAGACATTGACCGGCTGGTGTCACTTGTCCAAGGTGACCGCTCGAAATGGCTATGGTATGGAAAACAGAAAAGAACCGGAACTGGAGACAACTTTGGGAAATCATTGCCAGAAAGCGGCAATATGGTTTTCAGCCGGGATGTCTCTGGTGGCGGTTACGTGTGGTCCAACAAGAAGAACGAATCCACCCCTGTCGAGGATGATGATGAACTGCGAAGGAGGGAGACCTCGAACACCATCTATCCAATTCAATCCACCGGGTCAGCGCTTAGCCTGTCTGAAACCCAGACTGAGAGGGATCCGCAGCTCCGCAAGACAGTGTTCAAGAGCGTAACGGGCAAAATGAGCGATGCACGCTCTGGCTTTGGCCGTATAAAGGATGCTGTGGGATTGAGGGGCCACGCCAGCAGGCACTCAAAGGATGAAGTAACAGAAGGGGATAATAGCTATTATCTTAGCCCCAGCACTACAAGCTTCGATCCCAACAGCGGAACTTCGGCCACACCAGGTATGGGAAAAGCTTTCTCGTGGAAAACCAAACCGGAGGAGTATCAAGGTGGGTATCGGAAGGATCAGTATCCACCGCTAACGGCGACTCCTTCGTCCAGGGCAGGGGAGTCTGCTAGAGCACGGGACTCTGAATCGCCTCCGAGCGACAATAAAGCCAATAAGCAGCCACGACAAGATATATTACAGGCTGATAAATTACCAGCGACTGTTGACAATAAGGTTACCCCATCGGTCAAGCCCGGGAATACCAATGGCGGCATCGCCACTGCCGAACCTTCGGTCAATGGGTCCGCCGGCGGTATCGCAGATCTGGACGAGCCATCCCAGGACACGCGGCGCCGTCCGGACAGTATGTTTCTTTACAGGCGTAGGAGCTTCGCCGATGTGGGATCTATAGGTGGAGAGACCCGGAATGAGGCAAGATGGCCTCGCCATTTATCTTTTAGCGACGTTTCGGAGGCTGTTTTGAAGTGGCAAGATATAAGTGCTTCTGCGGGCAGGACAGAATATATCAGTGGTCCACGGTATGTGGCCGAGGACGAGAATCGACTACATGACAGAGTTCTAGATCTCAACAACTATGTCAGCGAGTGGGTGAAATCCAAGGTGGCAAGCGTCGAGGCCCTCGAGGCCCAGGCCATGGATGACCAGGAGGAGTTTCAGAAACTATATTACGAGCTCAGCGATAATTATCAGAACATCCAGGAGAGCTCGCAGGACCTATTGGCAGAAGAACGCTCTCGGCTTGTGGAGGGCATGAGCAAGATTGAGGTGCTGGAAGCCAAGCTGGAATATGAGATCAATGCACTTGTATCCAAGGTTGCAGATGTTGAGGATGGCGTCGGTCAGTTTGAGACCCAGGTTGACAACCTTGAATCTCATGCCACGGAGCTGGAGCAACTGCTCCAGACCGAAACCTGGCTGCACTGGGCAGTTAGGACATTTACGGGAATCGGAATAGGGCCACACGCGGTGGATACATAACTAGGATATATAATACAATGCACATAACGATACGGCTGGTTTTTGACTTACATTGGATTATTACTGGCTGGCTGGCTGGATGTATTATAGTGTACTTCCTGTGTGCCTATGGTATGACGGTGGTATAATTGTCCTCTGTATGATAATTAAATGCCCTGATTTATTGTTTCGGCCAAGGTAATAAAAAATAAAGTCATATTAAAATGTCATCACTAACCCAACCCAGCAAAACTCGAACCCTCTAATACCCCAGCCCCATCAAATATCCATCACCATGCTATAACTATATATACTTCTGTCATGGTCGGAGGGACGAGGAGCGGAAGCTGCATTCACCGAAACTAGGACACCTGCAATCCCGAGGTATAACGAAACGCACCCAATCCAGCCTTCCACAATAGTTGATATCCGCAGCCAGCGCGTTGGTATCAATATTTCGATGCTTTACTACAACATGCAATTGCGCCACACGCATCATCCACGGGCAGGTAGGTCAAGAGAAGCACAGTCCGACGAGTAAATGAGCTCGATCATTTCATAATTTTTACATATATAGTACAATAGTGTCAAGACCCGAGAGAACACCCTCCAAGGTCTCCCACCATCCAAGACGTACAAGCCTCCGAGATGACATATATCCCCTGCCCCCCGCGAAGGCGTCTAATCTCAAAAGCCGAAGTAACCAGATCACCCCGATTGCCAAAAAGCCCTTGTCATGCTGCCGTGTCATAATCTTACATTCCACCAAAGCCCATTCCTCCTGGTCCCTGGCCGCCGCCAGCACCCTTAGCCTGTGCCTCCGCTTGTAGGATCTCCGAGACCTTCATCTGGACATCGAAAAATTTCGCGGCGCATCTGTCGATGCAGACACCCTCGCCCTTGTTCAACTCGCCCTCGCGGTAGTCGTTGGGTATACACTTCTTCATGCACGCGCGCGACAGCCTGGATATGTAATTAGTAAAGGGTCGTCAAACTAGGCAATGGGTAGTGTGCTCCAGGGGCGTGACGCACTTGCTGAACATGTCTGTAACGAGGTCCATCTCCTGCTCGGCAGCAGCGATCTTCTCAGCCGACGACGGCTGCGGCCTTCCGATTCCGAACATAGACATTTTGAAAAGCGAAGGAGTAGTCCGGGGATTTGATAGTGTGTGTAAAGGCGTGTCGGCAAGGCTGTGAATTGACGTTGATGATGTTCAGGCTTGATGGCCATACGCAACTTTATTAGCTCCCGATAATTGTAGCGCCAAGACCCGGAACCTGGAAGCTTGAACCGAGCCGCTAAAAATCAGAGCTTCATAAAACATTTCTCCGTGAACAACCAATTCTCCCAAACAAATATTTCTACAAACCACATCGCAATGATTTGAACTCTAATCTAGGTATGTTGTTCAAGTATATATTTTTTCTCTCCCGGCGACCCAATATGATGAACCATTTATAACATTAGAACCGTTGCGACTGACACCTCACGGTGGTTGATCTCACATCTCAATTTTCTGATATTTTGCTACATTTTTGCCTACAATTAGTCCATCTAGGATTTGAAAGTGCTTTGCTAACGACCGCTTTCCAGAATAGGATGACTACCAGACCACTGCTCAAGTTTTTGCGTCCGCGGTCGTACAGGGACCTGTCTTCCGCGACGAAGGATGCCTACATATTATTTTACTCTACAGGGAGGAACCTGACTGGACTCTCACGGTCACCAAGCCGCGCCTTGGGCTGGTCTACATGCACATATAGCACCAAGGCTGGTGCACCCACAGAAGAAAGTGAAGGGACTTCAATTGGCAAAAGAAGCGATGATTTCCAGCTGCGCCTGAAGGAGCTCCAAAATGCAAATGCCCTAAAATACCCTCGAATCCAGCCAGATAGAAATGCAATTAGTTGTGCAGAGTTTAAGAAACGATATGCCGTGCTGAATCCCGAAGAATCAAGAGAAAGTGACAACGTGACCCTTCGCGGTATGTTGAATCGTGTAGCTCCCGTGTCCATCACCATGACTGATTGATTGTATTAGGGAGGTTATACTCCTCGCGAATAGCGGGTAGCAAGCTCGCATTCCTCGATGTCGTCCAGGACGGGAACCGCGTCCAAGGACTGGTGAACCTGCGCCGTATTCAGACCGATGATGGCGTCGAGGCGGATAAGTTCAAGGAGTTTTACCATCTTGCTAGACGGGGCGATATTGTTGGTATGCTTCGTGAACCCTCTCTCTCTCTGCATCTAATAACACATCCCACAGAGATAACAGGCACGCCCACTCGCACCAAGAGAGGTGAACTATCTATCAACGCCACGAAGCTCCCCACCATCCTCACACCTGCCCTGGCCAGTTTGCCAGGCACGCTCGATGACCCCGAAACTCGGATCAGAAACAGACACGCAGACATTCTGGTCAACCAGAAAGTCGGAGATACACTGAAGCTCCGCTCCCACATTGTGCAGTACCTGCGCAATTTCCTCCTGTCAGACAACTTCCTCGAGGTTCAGACTCCAATCATCGCCGAAGATGCTGGTGGGGCGGTTGCGCGCCCCTTCAACACGGTGGCCACGGAATTCTCCACGAAGACCCTCTCACTCCGAATTGCACCTGAAATATGGCTGAAGAGGATGATACTGGGTGGCATGGACCGCGTATTCGAGATCGGCCCTTCCTTCCGAAACGAGGGCCTCGATGCAACGCACAACCCCGAGTTCACAACCTGCGAATTCTACAAGTCCTTTGCAGACCTAGAAGAGCTTATCAAGATGACCGAGGACCTCTATTCAGGGCTTGCCACCCATGTAAACGAACTCATATCGACTAAACTTACCTCGTTGGACAAACTGGACACGGGATTGTTCACGGCCCCATTTCAGCGGATTGAGTTCATCCCTGACCTGGAGCAGCGAATGGGACGCAAGCTGCCAGATCTAGAAGCCGACAACGCAGCAGAAGCAGTTGCTTCTCTATTCTCCGAACTATCCCAGCCACTTCCCTCGTCTCCCACTCTCCCGCGGATGCTGGACAAGCTCGCGTCGACATACCTCGAGCCCTCCTGTGACGCCCCGACGTTCATAATTCACCACCCCGCGTGCATGGCGCCCCTCGCAAAGTCCTTCCGCGACCCAGCCACCAACCAGCTCGTGTCCGCTCGCGTGGAGCTGTTCGTGCAGCACAAGGAGCTTGCCAACATGTATGAGGAGGAGAACTCACCCTTTGAACAACGCCGGAAGTTTATTCAGCAAGTGCAGTGGAAGGACGAGGAGAATGAGGCCGTTATTGATGAGAGTTATTTGGAAGCACTGGAGTGGGGGCTGCCGCCTACGGGTGGCTGGGGATGTGGGGTTGATAGGTTGTGTATGTTGATGTCGGGAGCAACGCGTATTAGCGACGTGCTTGCGTTTGGGAGCTTGAAGAATGTCGTGGGTCTTGGGAAGGATTCGTACAAGGCCTGATACCATATATCCCGTGTAGATTACTGTAACAATATGTAAATGTAGACAAGATGCTGAATATTATACAATTCAAGGTCCCTAATAGTGCAACTGCTCACGCATAGTGAAGTAAAACGCCCATGGTATCTAATACCTTCCATGTTACCCAATTCGAACCGCACGAACTGAAGACATCTGTCATACGTGGCGACCTTTCCCATATCAGGAGCCACTTCATAAAAAAATAGACCCTGCCGCAAATCTTGGTAAATCCCGCTCTTATTTCTCCTCATTTTCAGCATCAGCAGCACCCGTCATTTCCTCGTCAGCATCATTTTTGTCCTTGACCCTCTTACTACTAGTCTGAATCTCTTCATCAGCCTCCCGCTTTGGAGTCGAAGGCTTTTCTTCTTCTGCCTCGTCGCCCTCAGCAGCATCAACTTTCCTTCCGACCGCAGCTTCGACATCGATGCCCTGTATGCCGTGTCGCAGATTATTCCCTGGTCCCTGAGGCCCCATATCCTCCATTCCAATTTCCTCAGGGCCACGGGCATGCGGCGTTTCATCTTCTTCGCCATCGCCGTTGGGATGTTGCTGCATGTGGGCGAGTTGAGTTGCGGGCACTACTCCCGCGCGTTGTTCTTGCCTCAAGAGTTCTCCTTGCGTAACACCCCCCTCAGCCCGCAGTCCAGTCTCGTTGCTATTGCCGTCACCCACAGCAGCTAATGTGGTCGATGAAACGCCGTTCACCGATACAGACACCGTTTCGATGCTACCAGCTCCATTCGGGCCATCGATAGTTTCCGTCCTCTCCGTCTTGACTTCGCCTTCCATATCGGACGCTGCAGCTTCTCCATTCGCGGCCGAAATCGACTGGAGCCATGGGATTGGAGTGAGGAGAGCGCCACCCAGGCTTTCGTCGCTGCCGAGGTTGGGCTGGACTTGTGTTGTGTTGCCCCAGGATATTGACTCCGGGTCGGGGCCACTGGATATGCCATTGGTAAGGATCTTGGCACCGTTGGCATCGGGCACTGGTGCTGGTAGGGGGTATAAATGTGCGCCGGATGTGACGTGGACGACGCGATCGACGGCGTGCAGATATGCGGGAAGGCTGCGATAGTGGAGTTTTGGCTGTAAGACGAGCTCCGATAACCGCTGGATAGTATGGGGAGGGTGTAATGTGAAGTGGGTGTTGAGAGTATCAACTATGGAGCTGAGGAGGGAGTCGAGTTGAGGATGGAGGGAGCCAGGCGCAACGGTTGAGCTTGGGTCGGAGGCATTGGTAGGCTGCGGGGGCGTTGGTGTGACATTCTCCTTGTCTGCCGACTGGGCCAAGTCGGCAATACTCTGGCTCGAATCATCGGCCTGTGGCGATGGCGCTGTTTTTTGCGACTTCAGGGTATCGGGGGAGGCTGTAACGCTCGATGGCGAGCGAGGCGCCGATGGGACTGGGAACTCATCTGGGATGACCTGTAGCCGTACAGCATCAGCAAATGAAGACCTTCGATGCGCCACAGCACCATGTATCATGGGGTACGCATCATGCATTGCATACCTTCTCTAGCCTATGTATGAGGCGGGGAACCAGCGCAGGCCACACATCACTATTGGCAAACGTTAGGAGCGCGAGCAGAGAAAGTGGCGAGGCAAGAGGTAAGGGAGACCTACTAGTCTATCTTTGCGCCAGACGAGCATATCTTCAAGTAGGCAATGTCATCATCAGTTAAATCCATGGCGTCCATGGCGTTGAAGGGGTGGATAGAGGCAAAGGGAGTGGTGGATGGTGGGGTAGAGGGAGGTGGTAAGGCGTAAGGCGGTGGGAAAGTCGAGTACTGTCTGTATGTTCTCTCAGCCTTGTCGGAGGTCCAGTCCAGCCATTGAAGCTAGAGTACGTACCCAAATGCTGAAAGCGCGCTAGCAGAAGTTTGTTGTGTTTGCACTTGACTTATTTCCCCTTTCAGATCTCGCTTAGCACATCGCGCTTGCTCCAGGGACCTTCCGCCCCAAGTATAAATATCCAGGCTCCCCCCTTCCAAAAACCTCTTCTTTTCTTCTTCATACTTACCTTGTGATGGCCAGGATGCTCATGAATATCCTCGGCCCTAATGCGAGAGCTCCATTGCACATCGGGGACTCAAGCATCGGCCAATATCCTTCGGGGTCTTGGATCGCGGAATTTTTGATTGCACTCCCTTTGGGAACCCTTTTCATTGAGACCATGGCCTGGTGCCTTGGCTTGAAGAAGATGGATAATCGTATAATTGAGGTTTGGTATAGAGGTTACAGATTTTGACTTCAATAACATGGGTAAATAGATCATTTGCAAATGTATAGATGCCTTGGAACATACCATAAATAATATCATGATGCCAAATGCAAGGGATGCTGTGATGCCTACAGGAGCTTGTCACGTAACCGTGATGGACTCAAATAAACACAACCAACAGCCGCTCAGCACGAGAACTGCTGCATAGCACATGCACATAGACCTGTCGTACTATTCTACTCGGTGGCTACTGCCCAATGTAGCCGCGGAGCTATTCTGTATGTTTCAGTTGAATCAATAGATCGCTGTCCCCCTTTCTTTGCCATCGCCACAGAATCCTCATCCTCTCTCCCCCCTGAGAACCGCTGAACTGCAGAGCATAAAGATAGCCCGTTTGTTATAATGCCACTTCCCACTGCCCACTGCAACCGCGGAGTTACTGTGTATACAAGTGGACTCAGACTCAATGGATCCATGGATTCAATAATCAGTGGAACCCTCCGTTCTGTCACAGCCACACAGCCTCTTGACGGTGAGAGTCTGCACAGCCCCAAGCATTGACAATATCGTGACTTTTCTCAGCCCTGAGCCACAATACGGTACACTACGCGGGAACGCGTATGTGCAAGTATACAGTACCTAGGTAACACGCATGTAATATATGCTACCCAACACAAACTAAATGTACCCTCTACTTGTATTTCAGATGGTCTGGCTGCCCTTTTCTCTCCACCGCGGGTCTCCTCTGTCTCCTCTCTGTCTCTCGGTCTCCTCTTCTGACCTGCCACACCCACCGTTTATCCCTACCATCCCTACCATCCTTACCCTTTTTACCCTTCCTACCCTTCTTACTGTGTCGGATCATGCAGATCCAACAAGAACCCATCGTTTGAAGAAGATACCCCTCCCCAAATCCTACATTCGTGAATAAAACCTTCAAGCGAATACGCATCTTACAATCCTTACTGTCCACTCCTTCAACTACCAACTACCAACTACCAACTTTATTCTGATCTTTGCTTCTTCTTTATACCCCGTACAGCGCCATTTCCCTGTCACGAACTCTTCCCCGTCACCTTCTCTTTTTATCGGCCGCATTACGAGAAATCGCCAGGGGCCCTGCACGATACCTCCTGCTCCATCGATTCTTTCGTAACACAGGACAACCATCGACGTTTCATCCTCATCCGTCCCATGTAGTGCCATATGCACGCATTTCACCAGTAGCGAAAAAGCTCGTACTCAACTTGTCCACAATACATACACTCAAACTCAAACCATCACAACAAACAAATCCACGCCCTCATTGATATCGACACAGTTGCCTCACCCACCGATTCCATCTCATCTACCCAACATCTAATCAGCCAGGAGCTCTCCCGTAGAGCCCCGTCGCCGGCGAAGTGGCCTATCGAGAGGACCCTCAAAACTCGCTCCTTGCAGAAGAGTTAGCCTACACGCCGTATATTGGCGACCGCCAACGCCGTAGAGTCTCTGCTCGCGGCTACACGCCCGATCTTTCCCTCACAACAATGTATATACCGAGCACGCCGTGGACATGGGCCTTTATGGTGGCAACGATATTGCAGGCCGCGGTGGTCCTGGGCTTGGAGTCGTAAGTCTTCCAGAGGAGTGTTGCTTGGAGTGCTGAGGTTTTGACTGACATTCCAATGTAGATATATTTTCGCGCGATTTCAGATGGCGCTTGCTCCCGATCTACCATCAGAACCCAAAGTTAAAGTCATACCGACCTATCTCACACTCTTTATTTTCGCTTTCGTCTACCAGCTGGTCCTTGTGTACGACTCCCTGCGGTTGAAGAACACTATCCAGGTCATCGGACTTTGCCTGTATAATCTAGGGATCTTGATTTACTCATCCGTGCAGGTGAGCCAGATCAAGGACGCCGTCTGGGATCTGTATTTGTCCAGCCCAAGTTACCTTCCTGAGGGCCAGCTGCTATGGCCTATTATCCACCCATACCTGGTTGCGGTCCCGGTCATTATTGGGTTGGGAACGGCAGTAATGTCAGGTATTGCGTATAAGCTGTACGGCGAATTCGCCTGGACCATCTATAAGCATATCAGTGCGGATCTTCGCATGAAGAGACGGTTCTTGACATTCCAGGTATGGGAACATGCATTATACCAAATAATCTGTCCATCTAACTGACGTGTGGCAGATTTACATCGCACTCCTGAAGTTTGATTTCTTCTTCTTCCTTGGATTTACTGTGCAGTTTCTCGTCATTGTGTCGAACAGCCAAAACGTGGAATTCTACCTAACCATTGCGGCGATTCCGATTACTATTCTAATCCTCGCCATGGCCGCTATCTGGACCCGCCGAGAGATCAAGATCGGCATGATTGTCAACATCCTACTATATTTCGCCGCACTCGCGTATTTCCTCTTTAAGTTGGTACGCATCTACCAACCCAGTCGTCAGGCTCAGTACCGCCCAGCCCGGACATCTCTCACCATTTTCGCGGTCTTAACAATCATCCTCATCCTGTTAACAATCGCCAACGCATGTGTTTGCATGCACAACTTCGACAAGGGCCTCAAGCCGTTTGTGACGAGGAGGAAGCTTATCGGGGGAGACGAAAAGACAGACAACTTTACAGAGCTTCCTGATATGAAGCACGGAGGCCCAGTAGCGCCACAGCCTAACAGAATGACGATCGACTAGGCGGAGACTTAGGACACGCGTGGTGTTTCTGGGTGTTAACTGTATATTGCACGAATTGCAACCACTGTTTTCTTTTGTTTAGATCTTCGCGTCCGGGCCACTGTGGCATATCATGGCGTTCATACCCTGGGCGTTGGAAGATTCGGGATACTTTCAAGTCTTGCGAGACGGCATAGCGCGCCGGAGAATTTGAAAATTTGTTGGCTGATCCTGGGAAAAGGGGACAAGGATTGGACACTCGTATGTAGGCTCATGTATAGCACAAATGCATATTGATTTGAAATTTAAGATTATATTTAACCCCTTGAACAGTTGTCACCTATCGATCTGTCGTACATACGTTATTAGAAATGACATCCAAGTCATGTTCAGGCCAATACCCTAAATACGCCGTAGTATCCGTCATGTTCATAGGTCATAAATGCACTTCACCGCCGCCATTATTGGGATTGAAACCCCCCGACTTCTTCTTTTCCTGCTTTGCCCAGCGGAGACCGCATGCATTACACAGTGTTTTCGGTCCCGAGGGGCCTTTGCGCCACTCTGGTGAGTCGAGGGTAGCTGATAAATAAATTAGTTCAAAATGGAATCAATACAAGTCCATCATTGATATGCGTACCACAATCCGTACAAACGTATTTGTCTGCAGTCTTGACTTTCTTCTTCTTGTCCCCGCTCCTACCGTCTTTATCGACTGGTATAGAATGGCCTGAATCCCCACGAATAAGTGTGGGGGAGGCATCGCCGGTGCTAATGCCCTGGCTGCGTTCTCCGTCTTGGTAGCGTAGCCCGGTCAACATTTCAATGGTTTCGATATTTGTTGCACCTCCATAGAGCACAGTTTTCTCGTCTGTAGAGTCTGGTTTGCTACTTGAACTTGCATCTTCAGGGCCTTGCCGTGTGGAGGTGGCGTTTACCGATGGAGGAGGCATGGTGAGGAGTTCACTGTTTGAGGATGCGTTGTTGTCCCAAGGGCCTTCGTGTTCTTTCTTCCATTGGGGTGGATAGTCCTCTTGCTCCTCCGCATCCTCGCGACGCAATGCTTCGATCTTCTTTATGAGGCGCTCATTCTCAATTTTGTGTTCGAGAAAGGAGTCGAGGAGGGCGGCATTCTTGCTTGGGTAAGGACGTGACATCATAAAAACCCCACTGCAAGGGGCCGATGAGTTATTCTGACTAGAAGACGTAGTTCCGCCGGCCAGATGCGGTTGGCCATGGCACTCAAGAACTGCGTATTCGCCGCCGGCTTGTTTCCGAAACCGGTAGAAAAGCCGTAGAGCATCTCCGTTTGTGACTGAGTTGTTAAATTCGCGGACAAACATGGCACTGTCGTCTGGGTGGATGAAGTCTACAATCGATTTACCTATTATATCTTCTGGGGAATATCCTGTAAGTTGCTTGATACCGTCTGAAATATAGAGCACGCGACCATCCACCGCCAGTATGTGAATGAGATCTTTCAGCTCTTGTACGATCTGCTGCATCCAATTTCGATTTTTAGTGAATTCGTTGCCTGCGGTGCTTCCGGATTGAGAGGATTGCATTGCAAAGTACGTGGACGAGGCGCCAGCGCCTGTCACGCTTATTGCATTCTCATTGTACGTTTGTGGAGCACTGATTTCATCTGAAGCCCTGTTATTTTGTTTTCACGCACTCACATTCAAGAGGAGAGCACCTCTTACCATCGTGATTTGCTTGGACGCCTAGGTCACCCAAGCGTAGATCTCCCGGGTCATCAAGGGGGAGGTTTCCAAGGCCATGGACGTGGTCCTCCCCAAGCATATCGGGCATGGGCGTTTCATTGATCATCTAAAAGAGAAATTAGCAACTGCTGAAGTTTGAACGCGAAGTTTCTTTTGGGTTCATAGAATACCCACACATAACTCTTCGCTATCCTGCCCTCCATAGTACATGGTCGAGGGATCATTAGCCAGGATAGCAATGACCGTTGGTGGTTCTGGTGGCATTTTGGGTTGCTAACCCGCACAAGAGAGGGTTTAAATATTACCAAACCCCAGAATCACCTGGGGGCATTTCACAAATAAAACATGCTATAACTCATACATCTATGTTATAGTAGAATCACCGACATATGTCAACCCTTGGGGGCGAGGCTGGACCTCACCTTTGAGACCAGCCCCCGCCTCGCGTTAATGAACCACGTGATATCGCGTTCCGTCACCCTTGCATCCCATTTATGTACGTACCGTTCAGTATCAAAGGGCGTTCGTTGGTTGACTTCGCAGCATCGGCCTTCATGTTCCCCAACAACAAATATTCCATGGGCATGTAACATAGCTACTGTGGTGGCAGAACTGCCAAATAGACAAGATGTGAAGCACATCCTCTCCTAGATAACAGAAGACGTCGCGCTAATAGTGGATTACAGGTGTATGTACATACAGCCTGTGGGCCAGCTTCCAGGCAGCTAACCAGTTTACTGTAGCAAAAATCGATAAGCTGTCCATCCTTGGGTATATATTCCAGATCTCCTATGATACCAGTAGCTGACTCAAACTCTCCAGGGTGAGATCTTTCGACAACATCCGCAGCGAGACGATACAGTTCCACACACCATTAACGCTAATCGTGGGGTACAATGGCTCAGGGAAGACGACAATTATTGAGTGCCTCAAGTATGCTACAACAGGACAGCTGCCTCCGAACAGCAAAGGCGGAGCTTTCATACACGACCCCAAGCTCTGTGGTGAGAAGGAGGTTCTGGCGCAAGTC
The DNA here is from genome assembly GCA_001630585.1 of Pseudogymnoascus sp. BL549. Lineage (NCBI taxonomy): Eukaryota > Fungi > Ascomycota > Leotiomycetes > Thelebolales > Thelebolaceae > Pseudogymnoascus > Pseudogymnoascus sp. BL549. The sequence goes on along the minus strand of LNAR01000510.1, from coordinate 24,231 downwards.
AAATTATCCTTCAAGGGTACGCAAGGCGCCAGATTGGTTGTCACTCGAAGTTTACAACTCACGGTCAAGAAGACGACGAGATCACAAAAAACCTTGGAGGGACAGCTGTTGATGATTAAGGATGGCGAGAGAACTACGATATCCTCCCGTGTTGCGGAGTTGGACCAGATCATGCCCCAGTACTTGGGAGTATCTGAAGCCATTTTGGATTCCGTAATATTCTGCCACCAAGACGAGTCATTATGGCCTATGAGTGAGCCTTCGGTACTCAAGAAGAAGTTCGATGAGATTTTCGAAGCTTTGAAATACACCAAGGCGATAGAGAATATCAAGGCCGTCAGAAAGAGCAAGGGCATCGAGTTGGCAAAGCACAAGATGCTCGAGGACCAGTTCAAGACCGAGAAGGATAGAGGTGAGAGGGCAGAGAAAAAGTCTATCCAGCTTCAAGACGAAATTGAGAAGCTTCGTGCCGAAAGCGACCAACTTACGAAAGACATGCAAGTTGCGCTGGACAGCGCAAGGGAGAAAACCAAGCAAGCTCAGGAGTTCCAAGGGATTGTTAACGAATTGAAAAACAAGAGTTATCAGGCTGAACGGCGGCGCGAAGACGTTGATGATCTGAAAGACAACCTTACGGAGCTCCAAGAGTCAGATGATAAACTCGAGGACATGCTTGCACGATCCGAAGATACCATGGAAAGGAACAGAGCCGAAGAGCAAAGCTACCAGGAAAGCTATACTGCGCTTCGGAAGGATCTTGAACTTTGCAGACAGAGGCAGGCGAAGAAACTTGCCGAGCAAGGGCAGTACAAGGCAGAAAAGGAGAACTATGATCGCCAGCTTACAGAGCGCGAGAAGCTAGTCAAAGAAGCTGCACGAAAACATCAGGTCCGTGGATATGAGGGGGAAATCGATGGTGGGTTAATAAACAGCTTTATTGAACGGATGGGAAAACTTGCGAAGGATAAAAGTCGGGAGCTAGAACGCATCCAGCAGACTTTGGAAGATGACCTTCGTGAAGCGCAGTCTATTCTATCCAGTTTACAGAATCGCCGCTCGGCAAGCACACAGGATAAAGTCAATGCCAGGCAATTAATCAACGACAACAATAAACGGATGGTCAGCATGAAAGATAGCATTACCAACATCGAAGTTGATGAAGGAGAAAAGGCCAAATTGGAATCGGCCCTTAGTGGTCTCCGCGAAAAGCTAAATAAGTCGACCAACGACGCAGAGAAAGCTGGGTGGGACAAGCTTATTCAGTCAGAGAACTCGAAGCTCCGAGACTTAGAAGACGAGAGGTCAAGGTTGAACGACCAACTCGTGCAGTCTAGCCGTATGGCAGAAGACCGTGCTCAACTCGATTACTACAGAAAAGAGCTCAAGGATCGCCAGCGGAGCCTTGATACCATGAAGGCGACATACGGAGACAAACTGTCCTCCATTGTCGGCCAAAATTGGAAGCCCACGACTTTGGCCGTAGAGTTCCAGGACGCTCTAGACCAAAGGACCTCTGCCACACAAGAAGTACAAATACAGCGTGATGTTACTGTCCAAGAAGTGCAACAAGTGGAATTTAAGCTGTTGACTGCTCGGGACTCTCGAAAGCGAAAGCTCGAGGAAATGAAATCCTGTGAAAAGGCTGTGCTTGGCTCAATTCTGAGTCCTGAGGGCCAGGCTTTACCAAGCGTAGAAGACTATTTGCCAGAGCTTTCAAAGTTAGAAAGTGACCGTGACCTCATCAAGTCCGATATCGACAACTTCGCTCACTTGAACAAATTCTGGTCGGGGTGCATTGATACCGCTGAGCGGAAAAACCAGTGCCATCTTTGCGATCGGAAGTTCCAGCCCGAAGAAAAGTCTGCGACCATATCCAAGCTGAGGAGTAAGCTCGCCAAGGATGCGAGACAGACTTTGACAGTCGAATTAAAGGAGCTAGAGGATTTGTGTGGTGATGCCCAGGCTGTTCGCTCACAATATGAGACACACGTACGGCTTAGTACAACGGAGTTGCCATCCCTCGAGCAAGATATCAAGAAGCTCGATGAACAACGCAGCACCCTCGTTAAACGCCTGGAGGAACAAGACAACGCTGTGCGCGAGGAGGAGTCGGCAAAACTGGACATCGAATCTCTTGCAAAGTCAGTCAGTACCATTGCCAGATATGTGACAGATATCACGGGGTTCGAAGAACAAATTGCTTCGATTGCATCACAACAAAAGTCGGCAGGCAGCCACCTCAGTATCGGTGATATCCAGACCCAACAGGAGATATGCAACAAAAAGTCCGACGAGCTCAAATCACAAATCTCCAAGCTTGTTAAAGAGAAGGACGATTCTCGGTCTCGTATTAACTTGCTAGAGCTCGAGCTGCGCGACGCGGCAAGTAAGATGGTCGAGGCCAATCATCAAATGCAGAGGAGAGAAGAGCTATTGCAACGTGTGCAGGAATTGAAAGAAGTCAATGCCGGACAGCAAGAAGCAATAAACCGAGCTGATAACAGTCTCAATTCACTTGAACCAGAAATAAAGAATGCTGAGGGGAAACTCATGAGTATTCGGCAGGACGGGAAAACTAAAGAAAAGGCTGTCGGGGACGAATCCTTCAAAATATCTGAAACAGTGAACAAGCTCAGAGTTGCGGATAAGGCTATTCGGGACTATATTGACGATGATGGCCCAGGCAAGCTAAGGGCGTGCGAGCAGTCGATTATCGACGTGCAAGAAGAAATATCGCGGGTTGACGCTGAGATATCAAATGTTACCAAAAAGGCTAATGCCATAAAAGAGCAGATCGACAACAGCGAAAGGATCAAGAGAAACATATCAGACAACATCAAATATCGCAAGTTTAAGCGAGCTCTGGATATATTGAATGCCGAGATTGTGGAACTTGAATTGCGAAACGCTAATGAAGATCTCCTGCGGCTCAGCCGTGAAGCAGAGAAACAGAACATGAGGCACCAGAAACTGCTGGCTGACCGTGGTCCGATTCTTGGTGCGATGAGAGCAAAGGATGATGAGCTACGTGGTATTCTTCATGATTGGGAGACCGAGTATAAGGATGCGGCCAGGAATTATCGAGAGTCCCATATTAAGGTGGAAACCACCAAGGCAGCCATTGAGGATCTGGCTCGCTATGGAACTGCTCTGGATCAGGCGATCATGAAGTATCACAGCCTGAAGATGGAAGAGATCAACCGAATCGCTGGGGAGCTCTGGCAAAGTACATATCAGGGCACCGACGTCGACACAATTCTCATTCGCTCTGATGCGGAGAATTCAGCCGGAAGGAGTAATTACAACTATCGAGTCTGCATGGTGAAGCAGGATGCCGAAATGGATATGAGAGGTCGATGCAGTGCTGGACAACGAGTACTGGCTAGTATCATTATTCGACTTGCCCTTGCGGAGTGTTTCGGCGTCAATTGCGGGGTATGTATATTGTATGTGTCCCAGGGACGAACAGCAGCTAACAGTTATTCATAGCTTATAGCATTGGATGAGCCTACCACTAATCTGGACCGCGACAACATTCGCAGTCTTGCAGAGTCTCTCCACGGTATCATCCGCACCCGACAGGCACAATCCAACTTCCAACTCATCGTCATCACTCACGACGAAGAATTCTTACGATATATGAAGTGTGCTGATTTCTGCGATTACTACTATCGTATCAGTAGAGATGATAAACAGAAGAGCATCATCGAAAGGCAATCAATCGCCGAGGTCATATAGTAATCGGCCAGCGGTTGTGTTGCTATCTTAGTGGAGCTTCATAGAAATAATATCAAGCTACTTTCTTTGCCAAATATTGGTAAATTATCATAAATAAACTATATCTTATCCCTACGAATGAACGAGAGAAGGTTTACAACCGAGACTCCTCTAATTATGCTTTGGCTGAACTTCACTGTAAGGTTCCTCCGCACAGCGCCAATATTTTCTCCGACACTGGTGCCTGAAATCCCACGAGTAGTAAACAAATCCCCTCCTTATACCATCCTCATGCTAATTTAGCCCATTCTCGCAAAGAAGGACTGACCGCCTCTCGATCGTACTGCGGCACTACCCATTGGGCGGCTACCTCGCACCTCTGGATAGTGTAGTCTGTAACACCACTTTGGGCATGTTCTCCCCCCGCCTCGACAGGCGAATAGATTTTGATCGATGGCCATACCGCTGTTTTCACAAAGGCAGTCCTCTCTTTCAAAATCTCGGTCGCGGGCAATTCCTCTACACCTTCCGGCCCATGTTGACTAAGCTTTTCCTCTCGTTCCAGCTCTTCTCCAAGCCTATCGTACTTAAGTTTCAGGATCTTACCCTTGTTCGAAAAGTATTCGTCATAATTGGCGACTACGTCGAAATCTTTGTTGAACATATTGCCTGGCTCCGACATGTGGATTATGATGGGCTCGGGGTGAAGTCGCCGGCAGATTGATAGCCAAGCTGTGCCACTGACCATATCGAAAAGCTTAGCGAATTGTTCCGCGCGAGTTGGTAATGTCACTTCTAAGTCGGTATGCTTCATCAAATAGTTCTCCAGGTAGGCGGAAACGGGGTAGAGCAGACCGAAAATGTTCAGTGATAGCTGCTCCACTTCGTCAAAGAAGTGAACGGGTAAAATCTCGCCGTCCAGTACTTCGCGAACAGCCCTACTGCGCGTTTTTGTGCGCGCAAATCCTAATGAAAGTTAGACTTGATAGAATAAATCTCAGTTGGGGGGCTGAAGGTACCATCTGATACATTTTCGGCCATGTCCGTTTCGAGGGCATTTAACATGGTAGCCTGCGTTGGTGTGCATCCAAATAAAATGGGACTGAACACTTCGTCGATAAAGATGCGTGCGATCATTCCCAATATCATCATGTTTCGTTTGCTTTGTTGGTAGAGCAGCGTGTCCCAGCCTTTGGGGTCATCAGGTTCAACATCTTCCACTAGTTCCACTAGACTGATGAAGAGCGGCGAGACGTTTATTTCGTTCCAGGGATGTTGCCACTCATGTCCTTCGGGTATGATATCAAAGCCCCCAAAGCTATTAACAACAAAACTGAGGACAATAGCATATGCCTCTTGGAATAGATGGTCGAAGAACTCATTAGACTGAGGGCCATCCTCGTGAGGCGGGAATTGAAGGATTTGGACAACAAAGTCATCATCTGGGGCAAGGACATCAACCTCGGGACCTCCTGTTACGTGTCTGACCTGAGAGTCGGGAAGGTGTGCAAACAGCCCCCTTTTCTGAGGCTTTGGTCTTTGAGACCGACGATTTAGTTCATCGAGCTTTCGAAGAACGCTGTCATATTCCTCTTTCTCCAATCTGGTATGTTTAGCAGGTTGATTAGACATAATCGTCCACCCCTTGCAGCAGCACTGGCACACTTACTTCCTATCATATACACGAGTTGGCTGTCTCATAGTCTCTGCTGGCGGCCCCTTCTCACCGGGCTCTACTGGCGGTAGTTGACCAGGGCTTGGGGGAGTAGTAGGATGGCCTGTCGTAGGTTCTCTTCTAGGATGGCGTGGTATATCCGGGCTCGGGGGTGTAATCGGGTGATCCGTGAAGATTTGTCCTCCGGGCGACGGTGGCGGGCTGGGACCTCGTGGTAGATCTGGCGGGGTTGGGGGTGTAACCGGGAGACTGGTTTCTCCTCTACGCCGCGGCTCTGGGGTTGAAATTCCATCATGTATACTCGAGCCATCGCTAGAAGTTTCTCGTCTAGGGGACGGTGTCCTGGAAGAGTTGGGACTCCGACCACCGGACGGGCTCGGGTGGGTCTGTTGCATCCTGAGATAGGAAAATGTAGGATCCAAGCTTGTTTGTTTTACCAACTTTATTAAGTTGAACGAGGAAGGGTATGGAAATGGAAGACGGCAGATATAGTGACCAGAGACAGGATATCTCTCGAGGATTATAGAAATGAGAAAACAAAGAAACCATTCTTACCGGATTCTACCATGCAGTATGGGTTACGTCGTCACCATTGCTCCTTTGTTATACCAGAACAGAGAAGCCACGGCGACGCAAGCGGGCATCTATCATACATAACTAGGCCCTTGCGTGCTCTTTGATCAGAATACTCGTTGTGATTGATAAATACCACAAGTATGTCAAGGGGAAGCGATTGGTGGTCGTTGGCCTCCAATGGTAGGAGGTACGTACCGTCAGTCGTACCCCGCATTCCGACTCGGTTGTTTGGTGGGGAAGCAACCCGGGTACCTTGACTTACAGAGCTGTATCGTACAGTTGACTCTATGCCGAGGTACAGTACGGCTTTCAATTATTTAACACTGTAGCTATAATATTAGTAGCTTGGGTAGCCCATGGTGAAGAAGGTTTACCAACAAATTTATATTCATTCTCCATACGCTCGCAAAGACGATGTCTAATCTTCCAGTTTCGCCGCCGGCGAACTATGCTGAGGTCCCATACACGCAGATCCGCGTCTCCCACGTCCCAGCAAGCTCTCCAACTCCCACTCCAGTGATTCTCATCACTCTCTACCGACCTACCAAATACAATGCATACACGGAGGTGATGACCCGGGAGATGGCCAATGCCTTCTCCATTCTTTCTGCAGATGACCGTGTCAAGTCTATCGTCGTCACCGGCCACGGCAAGATGTTCTGTGCTGGCGCAGATCTTGACATTGGCTTCGAATTCGGCGAGGACACCGACAGGACTCACCGTGACGGAGGTGGCATCACATCCCTATCCATCTTCCGTTGCACGAAGCCTGTGATCGCTGCTATCAACGGCTCGGCTGTTGGTGTTGGGATCACCATGACGCTCCCCATGAGCATCCGTATTGTTAGCAACAAGGCCAAGATTGGGTTCGTCTTCGCACGTCGCGGTCTCGTCATGGAAGCAGCTTCAGCCTTCTTCCTTCCCCGTCTTCTGGGATACAGCAAGGCCACCCACGTTGTCACCACGGGCGACGTCTACCCATCCACCTCGCCGCTGCTCGACGGTCTCTTTTCCGAGATTGTCGACCCCGAGAAGGTCCTTCCGAGGGCTCTGGAACTGGCTGATGACATCGCAAGGAACACCAGCACTGTCAGCACGCAGATGAACAAGGATCTGATCTGGCGTGGACCTGATTCGCCTGAGGGAGCCCAATTGATCACTTCCAGGGTTATCCTGGACCTGTTCAAGAGCAAGGATAACGCAGAGGGTATCAAGTCATTCTTAGAGAAGCGGCAAGCACAGTTTAAAGGAACAGTGCCGAAAGATGCACCTTCCGTGTGGCCATGGTGGAACCAGATCGATGCGGACCCGCCAAAGAATGATTGGCGCACAAAGTCCAAGATCTGATCTAGTAATGTATGGATAGTAGTCTTCATTTGCTTGGATTATCTGTATACAATCCAATATTACCACACTACTGTAACCAGCCAAGGAGAAAATGTTTTTGCAAGCCTTACCCAGAGTATAAATAATATCACTGCGTGTCTGGAGGCAGCTGTTCGTCGACCACTTCCACTTTCCCTTCGTCGGTCCTTCTCATGGCACCCGCGCCATGCCCAACGAATCGAAGAACCCATTCCCTTACTCGAATTGTTTTTGCAACTTGCGGATGGGTATCGTTGCCTATAGTATTACTCAAGTCCCTAGAGCTGTAGCAGCCACCCTCATCCTCTCTGTCAATCCTATTCCGAAAAAGTAAATCTACCTTGGTCACCTCTCGCCTGAGGCTCTGGCCATACACTTTTCCACAGAAGCTCGAGAGTGCAACATTTCGGACCAAGATGATGTCTTGGGGACGGAGGCCACCGAGAGAAGTCCTCAGATCAGGATGGCCTCCTACAGGCCTTGAAACAACATTCAGTGGAAGCCAGCAATTGATGCCAAAACCGGATCTCGTCTCGTCTCCAACGAGCAATTCTACAATTTCGACGGCAGAACCTCCACGAGTTTGAATACTCCGAGGCGGTGATATTGATATGATTCCAACGATGATATTGACTGTCATGGTCTGTGGTTGGATTGAGTGAAGGTACTTTGAATTAGGGGTGTATCCCAAGTCATTAATTCTCCCCCCATCTGGAATCGGCAAATTCCCCCCGTTGGATAATGCCGTTGAGTGCGAGTTGAATGAGAATCCAAGTGAGGTAGAGAATGAAGTGGCATTGGACGCAGTGGTTCCCGCCTCTGCGTCTGGCCGTGATATCTCATCCCCAGGCCCTGGAGCCGGCATTGCAGAAGATGGGAGGTTCTCATATACAGCTAACGAGTCTTCATAAAATTGAGATGAGATATCTTGTGTAAATTCAGTTGTGGGTGGTTGAGTATCGACTTGATGAGCAGAGGATAAGCTTCGGTCAGTGCCAAATGAAGAAAGAGCCGAATCCGCAGTCATCTGGCCAGCGGCATTTCCTATGCCCTCGCCTGGCGAAGCAACAGCATGGAGCTGACTGTATACCAGTGGCTCAGTTGTAGCCCTCAAAGAGCGCCACCGGACATGTTCATGAGACGCTATAGGGACCGGTGAAAGTTGTTCGTCGTTACTTAACCCAGCAAATTGAACGATTGGAGGCAGAAAATTCTCAATAAGAGTATCAGATTCCCAATTCAAGGAACTTGGTATTGGGGCACCGGCGAAGACGAGGACATTCGGAGCCATACTATCAAGGCACATAAATTCCTGCATCCATCGTGGCTCCTTTTCGTTATTGCGGCGAGAGTACCCCGCAAGGCTACTTGGTCGAGTGCTCTGCGTCGTCGGAGTATTACGACCGCCCCGGATTAATGCCCCGGAGTTATCTCCGGAGTAAACGTTGGATGGCTTCAAAATCCTATGTGTCGCGGCTCGGTCTCGGACTCAGTCGGGCGAGCGCGCATAGGACGCGTCACGCCATGCAAAGCTTTGCTAATGAGATGCAATGATATAGTAAGCAATGATGCCGCAATAAACTGTACCTCCAGACCTTTGATATTCCTCCCTCTTCCAATCTAATGTCTGCACAGTTATTTCAGTTATTTCCACGTCTTTTCCGGAGGAATCCCTAATCGGCGTTGTCGGCGATTTCGTTGTTAACTAGGCAAACTCCGGTATAGTGCATCAGATTAGATGGGATCATCGGTGATTAGATAATCCCTTGTCCCACCATCGCCAGATCAGATAAAGCAGCTACCCCCCACGCTTTCCCCGCCAATAACACCGTCTTTTTTGTGTTGCGCCACGAGCAAACCAAGCTATCTACGATGCCGGATTTCAGGTATCTGATTGACAATGCAAAGAAGAGTATTCTGGGGCTCAAGGAGCCAAATACTGCTGCAGCAGAATCAAAATCCCTAGCGGCCAACAATTTATTCACAAAAGTCGATCCCGCCGTCGATGGCGATGATTGCAACCATGATTGCGCAAGCTGCGATATAAAGTACCCAAGGAAATTCTCAATTGACGAGACCGACGAAATATATGGGAATATTAAGGCATGGAGCACCCACGTCCTGGTCGCAACCGGGAAGACGGACTGGGTAAGAGACGTAGCGGACGAGAAAGGGAGCATTATGGAGGCATTTGAAAAGACATCCGTCAAGCCAAGTAATGGTGTAAGTTGCCTTGATTTAACAAACAAGATGATGAATCAGCTTGCTAATAAACCGATTGGCTTGTAGAAACTGAAGCTCTCCGCATCAAATATTCCCACCCCAACACACCATAACGACTATGCGGAGCCGACGACAGTTTTAATCCTCCCCGCATTCACAATTGTCGAGAATGTCACTCCTTCATCGGTCCCCGACTTAATTACATCCTTCATCAATCTTTCTCCAACAACCACTTCGAGTTTACTTCCGAATTCCGTTCCTAAAACACTCCCAGATCCTCTACCGACTGCCTCAGAGCTGGTCTCTCGTCCATGTCCCCACAAAGCGTTAATACTTCTATGCTCGCAAAGAACGCGAGATGCCCGTTGTGGGCAGAGCGCACCGCTATTACGGAAAGAGCTGGAGAGACACTTGCGGCCATTAGACCTGTTTCGGGACCTTGATGATGAGAGGCCAGGCGGCGTAGGGATCTATTTTATCAGCCATGTTGGTGGACACAAGTATTCGGCCAATATGATGGTATACAGGAAAGAAAATCCCTGGGGCTTGGATGACGTAGAGAGGGCAACTGCAAATGGCGACTTTCGCGTTCCAGCGACGCTTGCTGGTGATGAAATTGTCGAAGATAGTGCCGCTCAGTGCATTTGGCTTGCGAGAGTTTTCCCTCAAGACTGTGAGAACATTGTCAAGTACACAATCCTCCAAGGAAAGGTCGTCAAGCCAGAGCGGCAGCTTAGAGGTGGCTTCGACAGAACGCGTGGGGTTTTCAGTTGGTAGCCCAAATTAGTTCCTGAGCTAGAACCAAAAAATAAAGAATACTCGCTGAGCATACGATATTATTAATATGGAGAGTTGTAAATTGCAAGACTGGTTGCTAGGGAATGTTTGATGTGGTCCCTGAGCCGAAAGACAGCCGTGGTTCGTTGAACCCTTCCCCCCTCCACACCGGTGATAAGATATGTGTAGTTGTCGTGACAACCACCTCTCGCAAAACAAGGTCGCACCCGGCGACCCAACGTCGAGACAACTCACCGCCACGACTGAAACATCGACTGAGGGAATCATGAAATAAAAATTCCAGTGTGCTCTCCTGATATATTATCATATCAATAAAAATGGCCACGATGTCGAATCCAACGGACGGTACCCGTCACCATACGAGGACGAAGTCCGCTCTGCGGTCGTTCATGCACAAGCGATCGGCTTCCAAAGGGGCTCCATTATCGACCTCACCAACGGATATATTCGTCGCTACCCCTGGATACGATCAGCCAAGTGCTGAGGCAATGTCTCCTCCTGATTATTTTCATTCCAGAGCTCTGGGGGAGATTCAGCAAAATCAACAGAAGCCTGTTGAGCAACCACCATCTCCAAGGAAGTCCAAAGATGCTGAGCGAAGCAAGGACAAGGAAGGCTTCAGATACTTGCACAAGAAGACTCTGAGCACCATCTCTCTAAAATCCCTATCCAGCAAAGATACCGAAAATAAACACAAAGAGGAGAAGGAACGCAAGCCGAAGAAGTCGAAGTCATCAACAAACCTCGCAGCTCTTTTAACACGACCGCGGTCTTCCAAAAGCCGCCAAAAGCTAGCGGCAGATGCTGGATTCATGTCAATCAAAGACAAGGAGAACCAGCCGCCAAATAACTCAAGGCCACCGGAGTCACCTACCCGACCTCCAATCTACACCCAATTCTCCAGCCAACACTTTGCCGTCCAGCCTTTCGGTGGTCGATTTCTCGAGGACGACACCAACACACCCACAGGAAACGAACGCTATTCTGATGACCACCACGCCTTCTTTGCCGAGGAAGGCTTGCCGCCTACACTTGGCGAGCGTGACGGGTCACGACCAAACTCAATGTCGATTCCGGCTAGTTATATCGTGCAGGATATCAGCAGACCAGCTAGCAAAGCCGGACCTGCAAGCTTTGAAGGGACGCGGGCTGCTGAGTCTCCAACAGAGCAGTTTTACCAGAAGCAAGCCGCTCCACCCGTTCTGAAGTCCGAACAGAAGCTGCCGTCCAAGCAGGACTTGAAGGCTGCTCAAAAAGAAGACAACCCTCAACCAAAAACATCTCTAGATATGAGAGATGTGGATGCCGAGTTCGAGGCTATGCTGGACCGAAGAAATATACCCGAAAACCAAAGATACAAGATGCGCAGCTTGGCCAATACGATGAAGATAGATTTCATTCGACAGGACTGGGCCGAGACGGCAGCATCCCAAAAAGAGCCTCCAACAACAGCCGGAAGCATGGACAGCGCAACCAGTGGGACACACACAGTTGAATCCTCGCCACAAAAGAGCAAACGCCCACGTAGCCGCACATTCACTGGATTCACTCTCTCAAAATCCAGCAAGAAGTCAGGAAGCGCTTCTGAGACAAAGCCTGAGACAGCAAGCAGACATACCCGCACCAAATCGACTGACAGCACAAACGACAAGGGCAAGTCTCTCTCCGCCACTGTCAGCGCAGCAAGCACCTTCATCGCCAAAGCCAAAGGCCACTCAGCCGCAGACTTTGTCGCCTACCTTCGTAAAGTCCAGAAGCCAGAATCTGTCGAAGTTGGAAAGCTGCACAAGCTCCGCCTACTACTTCGTAATGAGACCGTCGCCTGGACGGACGAGTTTATCACCCTCGGCGGAATGACGGAGATTATTGCTCTACTTCACCGTATTATGGCCGTCGAGTGGCGTGAGGAGCACGAGGATGCCCTTCTCCATGAGTCCCTTCTGTGCCTCAAGGCGCTATGTACTACTGCCCTCGCCCTTGCGCACCTTGCACTCATTCAGGACTCGCTGTTCCCCGCGCTGATAGGTATGCTCTTTGATGAGGAGAAGAAGGGACCGAGTGAGTTCTCGACAAGAACAATTATCACCTCACTTCTCTTCACGTACCTCCAGTCCTCACCGCTCCCCGAGCGCCAGGCGCGCGCAGAGACCCTGCTAAATCATCTCCGCGACCCCATGCCGTCCGAGGACAACCGACCCGTACCATTCGTGTTGGAGATGCACCAGGAGCGTCCCTACCGTGTCTGGTGCAAGGAGGTCGTCAACGTCACCAAGGAAGTCTTCTGGATTTTCTTGCACACTCTCAATGTCGTCGCTGCACCAGACGACTCGCCACAACCCCCAGCTGCAGGAAACGAGTTGGCGTACATGGAAACCCACTTCCCGACACCCCTACCTCCACTCCCTACCGCACCCTATGTCGGTGGTGTGGAATGGGAAGCAACAAACTACATAACTTCGCACCTCTTCCTCGTCAACGGCATTGCTGCCTGCTTGCCTCCAGCCCGCCGTGCGGAGCTGCGTGGACAACTCAGGATAAGCGGCTGGGAACGCTGTATGGGAGGGTCTTTGAGGACATGCAAGGAGAAGTTTTACGGAGGTGTGCATGTTGCGCTCCGTGAGTGGGTGGGGGCGGCGCTGGCGGATGGGTGGGATGTGAGTGAGGTCAGGTTTGGGAAGAAGAGTGAGCCTCGGAGCAGCAGCCCAAGGAAGGGTAAGAAGGCAGAGCAAGCTCCGAGGTTGGGAGGGTTGGATTTGGGAGAAGGTGGTGGAGGGAAGTGGGAGAAGGAGGAGGAGGGAGGGTGGCTGTGAGGGTTGCTCCCTTTGGTTGGTAACTATGATGAGTGATGGGGGAGAAGGCTTCTCTCATTGCGCGGGTATAAATTGGAGTCTGTCTGCATATGGGATCGGAAATTTTGGGGCATTGGGGATACCGGGGCGTTTTATTGCTTGGCTTATTGGTTTCTTTTCTTTCTGGTTTTTCTCTTCTCTCTTGTCTGTTTTTCATATTTTTATTTTGGTGGGGAGGAAGAAGGAGGCGCTGTGTGTGTAATGATTTCGCCTGTCTCTTTATGGGAGAAAGGCATGTGGGGGAGATGGATTATGATGATGATGATGATCAACGAATTGGAATACACGATTATTCTGTCTGTTAAATCTTGAAAAGGGTAGTGTTGTGGACGTGATACGTGAGATTTTGATTATGATTATTCTAGTTACAGTCCTGATGACAACCGGACTCTTGAGCTATATGACATCACTTCCAGCCGCGGAGAGCATCGTCTACCTTTCGTCTGTACTGCTGCTGCATCTTGGCCTGATCTAAGAACACTTCATACTTGATCTCAAAAAGCGCCTTCTCTGTAGCATCCGTGCCGGGCTGAATTAGCTTCCCGGGCTTGCTCATCCTTTCCATGATAGACCACAAGTCTTCCGTATTACCACTGGCACTGCCGGATGCAGCTTTCGCGCCTAGCATAGCCGCGCCATGGACAACTGCAGCCCCTGCATACTCCGGAATAATAACAGGCATCCCGCAGATTGTGGATATCAACCGCATAAGGACCGAGTTCTTGCATTGCGAACCCGACATATACAGCGAGCCGATTGAATGTCCCGAGGTGTTCATCGCATCGACGATGTGACGCGTCTGCAGGGCTATGAACTCCATTGCGCCGTAGTAATGCAGCGCTAGGTTATCCACGCTCTGGTCAGTATTGAGGCCAATAACGGACCCAGTCATGGTCACATCGGCGAGCGGAGAACGGTTGCCGAAGAGGTCGCCGTAGAAGAAGAAATGCCGGCCGATATATGACACAGATAGTGCGCCGGCTTTCCGGGTCATCTCTGCCAGGTGATCATTCAAGTATTCGTAGATGCTTTTGTCTTTTCCGTCCTTCTGTGCTAGGCCCTTTGCCTCCTCGTAAGCTGGGTGGTTCTCGATTATAAAGCGTAGAAGCTCGCCGGTTGCTGACTGTCCACCCTCGGCCATCCACATGCCCGGTACCAATACGTCACGATATGGTCCCCAGACTCCGTTGACAAATACTGGATCTTTGGACATTACGAGATGGCAAGTCGACGTCCCACCCACAAGAGCCAGTCTGCTGAATGAATCCGAAATGTCTGATTTGGTAGGCTGAGTGGGCTCATGTTTGGCGCCAACAGTTCCGATCCAGCCAGCATAAGCGTCAATAACGCCACTTCCAATAGCTATTCCGGCAGGGAGTCCCAAGTCCTTTGCAGCGCTTTCACTGAGGGTTCCTACCAGCTCGCCAGCGCTCAGGTATTCACCATTCTGCCCCTCAACACCTCCGAGCGGAGAGTATTGCTTGTCTTTCAGGCCCTCCAATCCAATGGCGCCAAAGAAATCGTCGCGCCACCCGGTCTGGCCACTCTCCGCACCCTTTGGAAGGTAACCTTGCTTGCATACTGTACTGCAATAGCTCCTCGTCTGTTTCCCAGTGGCCATGTGCGTCAGGGCGTCTGTCAAATCGTAAAATTTGCAGCGGTTGAAATTATCAGGAGTCATATGATTCTTCAACCATAAGATCTTTGGGATTTCCATCTCGACACTCATTTGGCCGCCAACATACTTCAGAACTTTGTCATGTGTCGCGTTTATGAGTTTTGCCTCTTCGACAGGCCGGTGATCCAGCCACAGAATGACATTCTGCTCGGATTTAGTGAAGTCAGGACCACTGACAGATACAGGCTCATCTGTATCAGCGGAGAAGGCTGCAAGCGAGCAGGTGGCACAGAATCCTATGCCTCGGACTGTTTTAGGATCGACCTTGCTCTCGGTCAATGCCTGTCGAACACAAGTTGAGATGGAGCTCCAAATGTCAGATGTAGATTGTTCCTGCACATCTTAGCATTTTTTTTGGATAGAGTTTCATTAAAGTCAACCTACATAATAAGTGTTTTGCGGTTGCCACGTGCGAATGTCCTTCGAAGCAACAGCTTTTATATCGCCTGTGCCGTCAACGATGCAAACCCGCGCGCTGCCAGTCCCGATATCGACGCCAAGGTAATGCTCAACTTCATTTGTAGACATTGTGGATTCAGGTATTCAAGGTCAAATGGTTTCCGTGAAAAGTTCACGGCTCACATGGATGAAAGAAATATAATAAGAGAACGAGGACGAAACGCATCTTTATACAGAACCCATAAATAAAACCCACGTCGTCCTCGAAGTAGCGGTCGGAGGTCTTACAGCTTTCGCATTTGGTTAGTACAAGTATCTATGACATCACGTGTGACGTTTTCTCCACAGGATTTAAGACGATCCTATTTGATAAACGCACGTCTAGAAGTACGCTCGGGGAGAAAAGAGCGAGAGCCGCAACTGATGCTGCATGAGATTAAATAAAAGGCACGGCGGATTTCGGCCTCGAGGCCGAAGCCTTTTTCTGTTCCGTTTCTTGGGATTTACTAGCGTCCCCGCAAACTTCACCCGCAGATCAATTACTGGGGTTGGCGTAAATAATGCCAAGACATTTACGACTCGCCGAGTCTTAGTAGTGTTCTGGCGCCGGAAGTCTGCCGATCCAGATGCTCGGGGCCCAAGAGCCAGAACCTAGGGGTTATAGCGCAGACATCGTAGCTTGATCATTACACTGCTCCATTGGAACTAGCAGTTGCTGTAGTTAACGCCACGTGCCCGGGGCCCCAGAGCTAGAACTCGATGACCATGGGGTAGCCATCGTATGGAGTAACCATCGCAGCTAAGTCATAAGACATATTTTCACGGGCTCGGCAGGAACCAGCCGTCGCTGTGGTAATGACATCTAGCAAGACGGACTTCGGGATTTATATAGTTTAAAATATCATTGTGATTACAAGCAACTAACTCCATACGTCTCATCTATGAGAACTATCATCATGCGGATGTAGTTAAGACCTTATCATCGCCCTCCACGCCTCCAATGAGAACCTTTATCAACCCAGGCTTCCCAGACTTGACATCTATAAACGCCTGCTCCGCATCCTCAAATCTATACCGGGCAGTAATGAGACTCTTCAAATCAACCTGTCGGTTTTCCAACATGGAGATTGCCAACTTATAGTCACCGCTTCCGTACCTGAAGCTGCCCTTGACCACCAATTCCTTCTCGATAATTGCCCCGATGGGGAAATTGATATCATATTTTCCCATTCCTCCCTGGGCGTATGTGCCACCAGATCGCAGCACATGAATCCCCGTTTGAATGCTCGCCTCGGCGCCACTTGCATCAATAACAACATCGGCGCCTGCGCCCAGCTTGGCTTCACTGACTATCCGTGCCGCGTTCTCTGTGCTAGGTGCTGTACGAGCCCGTACCGTATGAGTGGCGCCAAAGGCATCCTGAGCCAAGTTAAGACGCGATTGCACGATATCAACCGCGACGATCGTTGATGCTCCAAAGGTCTTCGCGACAGCACAGCACAGAAGTCCAATAGGACCAGCTCCGAACACCACGACGCTGCTTCCTGGGACAATATTTGCCTGGCGAGATATATGCACCGCAACTCCCAGCGGCTCGACTAAAGCGCCTTCTTCAAAAGACACGTGCTCGGGGAGTTTGTAGCAAAAGTCTTCTGGGAGTGTGTAATACTTGCATAGAGTGCCATCAAATGGAGGAGTTGCAGCAAATGCCATCTCGCTGCAGATGTTGTAAAGTCCCTCCTTGCATGGAGTGCATTTGCGGCATGGCACGCCGGGCTCAAGTGCGACGGCATCGCCGACGGAGAGAGTCTGGCAGCCAGAGCCTGCGGCAACAACGACGCCAGAAGACTCGTGGCCGAGCACCATGGGGCTTGAAACGACGAATTTGCCAATGGATCCGTGGCCATAATAATGAACATCGCTGCCGCAAATTCCGGTTTGCTTGATGCGGATGATAACATCACTCGATTCTGGAGAAATTGAAGGTACCGGCCTGTTCTCAAAGGTCACATTTTGAACCTTTTGGAGAACAAAGGACGGGTTCTAAAGAAGCTATTGTTAATAAATGTAGAGCTTCGGAGAGATAGGTAATGAAAATACGATGCACGTGAAGCAGATATGATATATATAGAAAAAGTGCTGTTAAACTTACGTTTGCGCCTAGTACCTCAGGTCCGCCCTGTCGCTCAGTTGTTCCATTTGATGCCATTATGATTATCTTTGTCTTGATAAATAAAATAAGAAAAGAATGAACAATTGAAAACCGAGAATCCTTACTTTTTAACTACAACAGCTCTCTCCAGGCCACTTTTCATCTGCAAATGTTATAACTCGTACTTGCGTCAGACGGGGAGTTTCGGAGTGCATCTCCGAGTCGCGTGAGACGCAGGGGTGGCGGTGGCGTTGAGCGGCAACGCCGGCAGTGGTATCGGCACTAGTT
Source organism: Pseudogymnoascus sp. BL549 (assembly GCA_001630585.1). Taxonomy (NCBI): domain Eukaryota; kingdom Fungi; phylum Ascomycota; class Leotiomycetes; order Thelebolales; family Thelebolaceae; genus Pseudogymnoascus; species Pseudogymnoascus sp. BL549. The sequence goes on along the minus strand of LNAR01000510.1, from coordinate 6,511 downwards.
TCGGGGAGCAATCGGCGAAAGTCCGATAATACCCCAATCCAAGCCAGGACCGCATGGGCAAAGTTCCCCACACTACCCCCGCAGTTTGAATATTCCCCATAATGCGGAGGGCGTGGGGTATTTTTCTATTTACTATAATAGTCGCGACACATCCCTTCTAAAATAATGTTATTACTGCCATTCAATGGATATCCCCTCATCCTCCTCCTCCTGCCTACTCAATTGACCTGACTTCTCCTCTACCCCCTCCAAGTCCGCAGCCATGGGCCACCAAATCGAGAAATGGAATATTGCCCATTCCTTCGAGAAGGGCAAGCTTCTGATCGCCATCAACTGTCTCGCCGCCCTCTCCATCTTCTTCTTCGGTTATGATCAGGGTATGATGGGGGGAGTGAACAACTCCAAGGATTACATCGACACCATGGGCTTTGGCTACACTAAAGTCGTCAATGGCCAAAACACCCCCGTCATCACCGACAGCTTGCTGCAAGGCGGCATCGTCGCCGTCTACTACCTCGGTACTCTGGTCGGCGCCCTGATGGGCGGCTGGACCGGTGACAAGGTTGGCAGAATCAAGACAATCGCGTGTGGAGCTACGTGGGCCATTTTTGGCGCCGCCCTCCAGTGTTCTGCTCAGAACCACACCTGGATGATTTTCGGTGCGTCTACCCTCTCTGAGACTTTTGAGCTAAGCTGACTTCCCCAACAGCCCGTCTAATCAACGGTGTTGGAACCGGTATTCTTAACGCCATCGTTCCCGTCTGGGCAACTGAGACCGCTGAGCACACGAGCCGTGGCCAGTTCATCGCCATTGAATTCACTCTCAATATTTTTGGAGTTGTCGTTGCTTATTGGCTCGAGTTGTAAGTCCCTATCTATTCCGTAACATCCGCGGCACCAACTAACACCCCCTCCCAGCGGCCTCTCCTTCATCGACAACGGCAACGCAGCAATCATCTGGCGCTTCCCCATCGCCTTCCAGATCCTCCCCCTCCTGGTCCTCCTCGCCGCCTGCTGGTTCTTCCCCGAGTCTCCCCGCTGGCTCGTCAAGGTGGGACGCGAGGACGAGGCGCGCTGGGTGCTTGGTCGTCTTCGTGGGCAATCCGAGGAGGATGCTCTTAGGGCCGAAGCCGAGTTTCAGGATATCAGGAACTCCATGGCTATCGAGGTTAATGCTAAGAAGACGACTTCAGATAGCTACTTTAACATCGTTACGGGTCGCGGCTTTGGAAAGTTGAACGTTGGAAGACGTGTTCAGTTGGTTATTTGGCTGCAGATCATGCAAGAATGGGTCGGTATTGCTGGTGTTACAGTTTGTGAGTATTACATATACAACCCGTGATAACAAAGCGCTTGACTAACAACTCCCCAAAGACGCCCCAACCATCTTCCGTATCGCCGGTTTCGATGCTCGCAAGAGCCAGTGGATCTCGGGTCTAAACAATATCTTTTACATGGTATGTCAACTCCCCAGTGTTCGTCGATGCCCTACCAATTCTAACACCAGTCTGTCTAGTTTGCAACTCTCGTCTGCGTCTTCACCCTCGACCGCATCGGTCGCCGCAAGACCCTATACTGGGGCTCCATCGTCCAGGGTATTGCCATGTTCCTCGGTGGCGGGTTCTCCGCCATCGGACTCGAAGCCGCCGCCAAGGGCGAAACTGCTAGAGCCGCTTCATTCGGTGCTGCTGGTGCCTCTATGATCTTCATCTTCACCTCCGTCTTCGGAGCAACTTGGTTGACCGTCCCATGGCTCTACCCCGCCGAGATCTTCCCGCTCGCTATCCGCGCAAAGGGTAACGCACTCGGTGTTGTTGGATGGTCTATCGGTAACGGATGGCTCGTAAGTTCACCCCCTTTCTCGTTGACCAACATGCACTAACCGTAACCTAGACTCTCCTCTGCCCCATTATGTTCGAGGCCATCGGAGAGAAGACCCTGTACATCTTCGGTATCGCCAACGCCATCACGCTCCCCATGGTATGGGCCCTCTACCCCGAGTCCAACCAGCGCACTCTCGAACAGATGGATCTCCTCTTCTCCGCCGACACGCCATGGAACTGGGACGCGGAGAAGAACTTCAAGAGGCTCATGGAGGAGGGTGGTTTGTCGAATGCCGCCCATGGACCAAAGGTGGATTCCGTCCTTGTCGACGGCGGCGAGAGTGGTATCGCAAAGGACACGGGGAGTGATTGAATAGTCTTAAATAATGGTGTATGCCTTACATCTTAATAGATCGTAGATCATAGATCGTAAATAGCTGCCAAATAGACAAATATCTTCATCATTCAAACACGCTCTTGCAGTAGCTTCCGACCTTGCCGTTGGGGCAGCGGAGGATGGCAGACATTTGCTTTACTGGTCGAGTTGAAGTCGCAGACGGCGAGGAGCTCGTATTCAAGCTCTTAGTTGTCGACTACGATCTGCACCGATCTAGGCTTGCGGGCATCCTCATCAGGTGACGCGGCTTGGTATCTGATTTTTCCACCCTTCTCCTCGAGTCGTCCAGGGCTGATGGTGTGGCACGTTGCTAGAAGAGCCAAGAAGTGGTGAATAGCATTCGACGACTCAAGATTCTCCTTCAGCCTAGCGAAATCGCGGATATCAATCTCCACATCGTCTTCTGTCGTAGCCCCGCGGTCTTCTAATCCCCCTTCCATCATGGCGTATTAAAAAACCCCACCTCCACAAACAACCTCTCCAACACCTGCCTCGTCCTCACCAAATCCGGCGACTCCCCCTCCCAAAACGCCAACGTCGCAATAATCCCTGCAATATGCCCCCCCCACTCCTCCCCCACCGTAACCTTCCCGCTCTTCGCCGCCGCAATCACACTAAACGCCGCGGAAACAACAGCGCGGATATCGAACCAGATCCCGTGATGACGGTGGCGGAAACTCCGCTTTTGGACTGTCTCGAGGTGGCAGTCCATTGCTGCCGCGACGAGGGATTGGAGGACGGGGTTGGAGCGAATGGGAGAGGTTTGCGGGTCGGCGTGGATGGCGTGGTAGAGGAAGGGTTGGTAGAGCCAGGATCGCATTTCGAGGAGGCGGTTTGTGGTTGCCCAGCTTAGTTCGCGGGAGGGGCCTTCTTCGGTCAGGTTGACGTCGTATTGCATCGCCGGTGGGAGGTTGGCGGACCACACCAGGATCTGGGATTCGAACTCCTTGGCTATGGGGATTAAGGGCGCGATGTTCTTCCAGTTCGTGTGGTCCTGACGGTAGAATGTGCTCAGTATCCTGTTGCTGATCCTCCGCAGTGCGACTTCGGTGAGGTAGTAGTACCAGCTCCGCTCCTCATCCAGGTCTTTGTCGGTATCGTGCATTAATCCCGCCGCTGGGTCTGTAGACAGCATCTCGCTGCCGTGTAATGTCCTCCCCGTGGAAGTCCGCGAATGGGATGGAGGGGAGGGGAAGAGGTGGGGATACTCTATACTTGCTATCCCCGATTGTGGGAGAGGTAGTTCGACTCTAATCTCGCATTCTGATTTAAAGCATGACCAGTAAAGACTCTGCTCTATCCTCCGATGCGTCAGACTCGAACCGTCCAGATTCCCCTGAACTCGTGGAGCCTCAGACATGGAAATCTTCCTGAAGCTGAGCTGATAGTAAGTCGACGCCTGGCAAAAGTGATTCCAAGCTTGCAAAGGGGCGAAGGTGTACATGAGATACACAGCAGAGTAGAAATAACACTGCGCTCCCAGAATAGTATGTTTCAACAACCCCAACCTCCGACACGCCAGAGCATAGCACGACTCGGCCTGGCGAAGGTCTTTCTTATAAGTTGACACAGACGTAGCTGACGACCCTGATCCCATCCCCGCTTGGTTCGCAACAGAGTGCTCAAAGGAAAACGAGACTGAACCCAAGGCACAAGCCAGGAGCACAAGGCATGACTGGGCATCCCACGCGGGCCCTCTCGCAGCGGCTGTCTGTCCATATTGGAGTAACGCATCGACGTCGAGAATCGGATTCTTGGTGTGCACGTTGCGCAGGAACCTGTCTATTAAGGAGGGGATCCTCTCGTCAGATAGTGACTCGAATTCGCCATGTCGAACGGTAAATGCGTCGCTTGTGTCGTCTTCGCCCTTGCCAAGGATCGCCTCAATCAGATACCCTGGGGGATATTCTCCACCAAAAATAGGCCATGTCAGGATCGTATCCGCAGTCGTGTTGGCGCTGGGGATCCTGAGATAGTCCTTCTGCGCATCATCTATCGTCGCAGGCTGCTGGACGCTCGGCGCCATGCCCGAAATCTCAGAGAGTCTCGGGGACGTCCCGTTGACCTGATCGTGCGCTGGCCTCTCGTGGACATAGTCTGTAGATCTAGTTACGTAGTCTATAACTTTAGTTAGTCTCAATCCAACCAATCTTGAAGTCTGCGGACTCTAAACCCCAAAATATAAGCACACATACCCTGAGGACGCAACGACGCCGTAATCCCCTGCACCCCCGCCAATATCTGATCCAACCGACTCAACAGCGCCGGAGGAATATTCGCCTCCCTAAATGCCGTCAGTACAGCCCCAATTTCAACGCCCCCAAAAAAATCCCAACAAGGATAACCCACGGTGTCTTCTCTCTCCCATTATCAACATACACACACTCCCTCCCCGCCTCAACACACGACCTACAACTCGGCCTAATATTATCGCACCTCACCTTCCTCCCGCGACACCTCGTGCACGCTATCCGCCGCCTCATCAGCTTCTGCGGCTGTTGCTGCTGCTCCTCCGCCTCCCCATCAGTCCGGCTCCGTTTCCGCGCCGCCGCTGTCTCACCAGCCACTGCTGCAGGTAGCCCCTGCGGGGCCTCCTCCTCGCGAGGGCTGCTCATACTGCGCTGATCGTGCGCATTAGCTGCGGGGTGCTGCAGCGGTTCGAGATTGGGTTAATTAGGGTGTGTCTAGCATTGCGATGGGGGTTGATGGGCTTGGGGATGCATTGGGGTGGGTATTGGGCTTTTTTTTGGGGTTGGGGAATTGATGGCCTAGATTCGCGGACGCGGTGCGGAGGGGTGGGTACGTGGGGTGAAGGGAGAGCTAAGGTGGAAATTCTTTGCGGAACAACCCGCCAAGGTGTAGGGAGTGACGACATTGGTTTATCAGTGTGGTTAGTTGTTGATATAACGATATATATTTATTTATTTTAATACTATGGCATGAATTATTTTGGACATATCTGGCTTTAGACGTGGTAATGAAATTGGGACACTCGAAAAATAAAGTAATACATATATATATACATATATATTATTCCAAATTTAATGAAAAATCAGACATCGAAAATGAACAGTATATCACTCACCATTCTCACTTTCTCCATCCCAACTGTCTCCTCTATCATATCGATCTCACCTTCCCCTCCAACGATTACAGCGATAGCTCCACCACAGCTCCGTACACACCTGGTATTGTTATCGGGGACCCCACGCTCCACCGGCTGCCTGTAGCCCAACCTACCCCGCTACACCGCAGCTACCCGTCCACCGCAACATCACAGTTATAGCCAGCGGGCCCAGCTACCACAGCCCCAACCCTTGAGCTCGCGGCGACAGACAGATCACAGCGCTGAGTCCCAAATGAGACCCCAACTCCACCCCCCCACCCTCTCACCCCTCCCTTCTTCTCCCGTTCAGACCCATAACCACCCCGCAACCCCCAATCCGCCGCGCATGCTCAGTGCGCTGATTGAGAGGGGTGGGGGAGGAGCATGGCATGCTGTGCTTGCAGTCCCTACGCCGTATCGTCAAGCCATGAAGAAACAGAATGGTTGACTTGGGGATCACTATACCCGATAGTCGCTTACAAGGACCACAAATCGCTTGTCCCAATGCTAAAGGGGGAGACGAGCCCCTTATCTTATTTTCCATGCCGAAGGGATAGAAAGGTGGACATAATCGCAGTTGTGAGAAGTGTCCGGTGACAAGCGTGGCGACAAGACCGCAACGGTAACAGAAACCCCAACGGTGACAGCAAGCAAGAACCAACCCCGCACGCCCAGCCATTCCCCGCTGCAGCACGCACGCGGGCCTCACCCATCCATCTATCCGACAGCGACAGGCAAGACAGGCCACCCATTTTCTCCATAAGAGATGTGATTCTTCGGGTGGATTGAAGCCCTTGTAGAATTTCCTGGTTCGAGAGCTTATCGTTCTTTATATGCCGGGCTTGCCAGGGGGAAGAATGGGCGAGTGAGTGAATGAGTGCGCGTGGTGGGTGGTATGTACAGCAGGCAAGCAGTAGCAGCTGCTGCTAATACGATATACGATGGGATGATGGATGGGAGATGATAACACTCTACATATACCACCACCACCAACTGCACCGCTTCTCACCAGTGTATATAGCAGTGCAGCCTAGCGATCTTTGTGTCTACTTGTAAGATAAAGCATGTATTCCACATAATCTCCACAGTCACATTCAAATACGCAGAAAAGTCATGATGCAGTTAATAAACATCTTTCATTCTCATTACCCCCTATCCCTAGCCTATGCACCGCACCCCCCATTT
>LNAR01000508.1:0-24402 GCA_001630585.1 Pseudogymnoascus sp. BL549 | reverse complement strand
TTATCCAACATTATCATTGATCGACCTGCAATTCCCAACCAATTCGTATAAGGTCCATGCTCTTTGTCCCCCTACAGTCTACTTCACCATCCACGAACATGAAGTTAATTATTTTCACACTCGTATCCTTTTTCCAACTGGGCCAGTCATGCATCGTTACGTTCGAGGGTATCTACACACCTGGGAACGGTCATATGACCGCAAAGGTATTTTAGACGATCACGCCATCTGCGAACTCAACGAATTCATTGGGGGTAAAAGGGATCCCTATTGGCTTAACTGCAAGGACGACAGATATGCCTGGATCTCGCAAGATGGTACACGATTCGCCTATGCAGCAAACGGCGTGGATTATCATGGGACGCCAACACGGGAGCCAAGGCGTGATGCGGACAATAATATTATACTCTACTGGGATGCATGTCCTAATGAGCATCTCCCACCGGCAAAATAAATGATAGGTTTTGGTTGATGGGATATTTGGTGGTGGGTGCGACGTCGAAACGTCTACACATTCTGGTCGAGACTCACATGCTTGTTTCATTTATGGGATAGAAGAAGTTGAGATTTTATGAATGGACGGAGGGCTTGAATAACAAGGCCACACATTAATTCCATAATAAGTGACATGGACAACACGGGACCTCAACTCCTTAAAATTGCAGCTGCCGTCACTCCACATTCAGGATAAAACCACTAACGCCGCCTTTCATCATCCGCCGCACTCTTTCTATCGGAGAAAAACACTCCTCTATCCCTCTCCGCTACTCAGGCTTCCTTTTGCTTCTCCCGTCTATCTCTCCTTCGAAGCTCCAAATCCCTCAAAAAGAGCACAAAATATGTCATCAATATCCCCCCGCCAACAAAGTTCGGCCACACCTGCTCCCCTCTTTCTATCTTTCCCTTCCCAACCCAGAAATCCGTTGCAATCCCCACTAAAAGCTGCACCGCACCCGTCCACGGCAACGCAGGTCTGACCCACGTTGCCCCGCCGAAAAACGCATACATGAGAACATGGTGCGCAGTGTTCAACGCAGCAAATATGCGCCATCCCTCGCTATGATGCAACACGCGGGCGTACGTCAGGTACATGGTGGTTAAATGGTGGACGCCAAAGTGGAGGTCTATTTCTCCACCAGACGCGAGAACGTTGAGTATGTCGACGTACTCATAAAACTTGGAGGCGTGGTAGAGGCGGCGGGCAAGGAGGTCGTGGGAGGGGGAGAGGGTGATGAGGAACAAACCCAAGGAAACTAGGGCGTAGAACCAGCTGTTAATTGTGGTGAGAGTACGGGCACCGGTGATGGGGCCATGGATGGAGACATGGCGACGGAGGCTTAGCCAAAGCGTTATGAAGAAGGCACTTTGGGAGAGCATGAGTACCATTGGTGAGGTAGCCGCTATTGCGGCAGTGAGCCGTTGTATCATGATGGGTAAATTTTTGGGTGCAATTTGTTTTCAGAAAGTGATAGAGGGGGTTTCGAAAAACGGAATTTTGCACCAATATTGCAATAAATACCTACGATAACAAAGAGTAGTGCTACCAGAGATTTTATGTTTAACAAGACGTGAGTCATTCAGACGGACTGCAATTGTCCCTGCTTATCCGGGGTATGTTTTAACATCCCGCGAATTTCCCGGCGGCTGTTTTGACCTAGTATATTAACTTGCCGACGCTCGGCGCACTATGAAATGGGAAGTAGGGTTCGCATGAGAAGCAGTGAGTGGACTCAGAGGCTCATTGTCATTTATATAGGTATTACATCGGCCATGGAATGCGATTGGCATTAATTATAGCACCAGAGGCGGACTTTGCAGGGGTTTATAACCTGCTTTAGTATAGAAAGATTCATTGCCGCCGCGATCGTCTTTACTTCCTGGCAGTTACGACATAAGTTTTCATAGGTATCCCAACATCCTCAACTTCACCCGCAACTCCGACGCCCCTCGTACAAGTCTCCAGAGCCCCAGGGAGTATCCTCCTTAATTCCTTGTCAAAGGCCTCCCTCTCATCGGCAGTCCACGTCTCAAACATCGATGCAAAAAGTGTTAGCAGCCTGTCTGCCACTCCGTCTGCACTCGACGCGCCATAATGCCCCACCGTTTCTCCGACCACGACATCGTCAAATCCCGCGCCGCGTAGCACGCCCTCAATATGCGTTGGGTCAGTCCATCGCGGATCAATGGGTATCGAGAACGGCTGTTCGTCGGGCTTTACCACAGCCTGCGCACGGCGCATGAGCTCCAAATGTGGATGCCCCGCGAAGGCGGTCAGGAAGGCAATGCCCCCGGGTTGGAGGGTGCGAAATATTTCATGCGCGCCTTGCGCGGCGTCGCTGAAGAAAAATATTCCCAGGTTGGTGATGGAGTGGGAGAAAGTCGCGTCGGGGAAGGTGAGTTTCTCAGCTGGCATGACGGCAAGATGGATGCGGTCTGTATGAGCAGCGAGAGCAGGGTTAGAGCGCGCGCCGCCGATCATGGCTGGGCTAATGTCGGCGGCGTGTATGGTTGGAGGGATGTTGGAGGCGGGCAAGGCAAAGAGGATCTCTTCTGTAATGATGGCAGGACCGCAGGCATTGTCTAGCACGACTGAGTCGGTGCCAATGGACGCGGCTGCTGAGCTACGGATAATGTGCCGCGCCAGCTCGCGGCTGAGGCCACCCATGGTCATTTCATAGCGAACTGCTATTTTTTCGAAGTGCTCGAAGGGGGTTGTGGGGGCCATGGTAACTTTTGCGTTCAAAGGTGATGTGGAGGAAGGACAAGTTGGTTGTATTAATGGGAGGGGGAGAAAGGTGCTCGACTATATATACTTTGAGCTATGGAGGAGGATGGGACGACGGTATCATAAGCAAAGCCCGTAAGCATCCCATCCGATGTCCTATCAAATCGACCCAACTCTGTTCTCCATGTGATGTAGCTCATCTTTAGTCCATTTCGCCCCCTTCACAGGAGTCAACCCCCGGATTATCGTCATACTCGTGCCTTGATCTGTGCCACCGATTGCGTTTAGAAGGATGGTACCTGTTCACAAGCCAGCAACTGTGAAATGTGAGATTTTAGGGCTGATTCTCCAACGAAAGACTGAGCCTCCCTGTAACTTATAGGTTGGGGGTATGTGGTGGTTCAGCCAATCAAATAAAATAAAGAAAAAGGTCTGGAGCGGGACCCCACATCATCACAGTACTCCGAGGCCACAGCCTTGCCAAAATCATCAGCCTCGCACAGTGCCCAAAATATCCTCATCTCTCGTTGCACTTCCAGCCACAACTACCAAACCGGAAATGCCCAATGCAATCTTTTAGGCGGCGACGATACCAGTACATCTGGGCCGGTATCGGACGGGCCAACTATGGATCGCTCCCAAAACGATCTCCAGGTAGTGGCAGTTGCAACGTCAATAATGTCATGCCGACGTCCCCAACCACAGAATCGTCCGCCCAGGTCGACCCAGAGAATGCAAAAAGTCCCTGGCGAGAGTTAAACCGAAATTTGTCACCGCCTATAAAGGGACGTTCGAAACGGCAAGATATCAACCAAGGGGACTCGGCCCCTCGAAAGGCCCAGAGGGTCTCGTCTGCCCATGTTGATTCACAGGCGGAAAGAGAGAGCTCTACCTCTCTCCGCGCCGCTCAAGGTCCCCATGGTCCTAAAGGATCCGCCCAGAGCAGCCCAGGAGGGCTACGAATGAACCCGAACGCAAAGCGGCGAATCACATCGAGAATTTTAGTCGGCGCTCTGCGGGCTCACAAACTTCAAAACCGGAATACAGACTCGGGGTCGAAAACCTTGTTGTCTAGCCACGACAGACATGAAAGAGTTAGAATGGGAACGGATGTCTCTAGTCATCCTGTCCGGAAGAAATCTGCCTTTAAAGCAGATCTGACGGCGCGAAAAGGTCCTACACCGGACACTCTCGTCGACATGGCCTCTTCGCCGCATAAAGCCGATATGCCGCAAACGCCTGACATTGAGCAATTCGACATACTTCTCAAAGAACGGAGTGAGATGCTAACTAACGTTGCCGCTAGAGAGGATGGGCTCCAAATAGGCTGCGACACCCCCCATAAGGATAGTCAAAATGCTGGCGTACATTACACCGTCGGCGACACATTAGAGGATGAACCTTGGCAGCCTATCGTCGAACCGGCACCAGAAGCAGGGACCGCCACAGCATCTCTAGCGGTTCGCGAAAGCGATAGGCAACTGCGCGCACAGCAGGAGTCTGATTATGGTCCCGCCTTTACGCCCTACACCACGAAGCTCTTCGAAGAAACCGAAAATTGGAAAGAGCGTCCAGCGCTGTGGGACATCAGCCCCGGGTGCCTCCTCTGGCTCCCATCCGACTACAAAAACCCTGAGGACACGCAACTGCTACATCCACACCCCAATAGCCTCAACCACCCTATCGTGGTCCTCAGCGTCGATGTGTCGGGGCCAGAGGATGCAATTGTCACTTTTATGCCAATCCGGTCGTTCAAATCGAGAGGGGCAAAGACGTCACTGCTTAGCTTCTGGAAGAGGTACCTTCCCATCTCGCGGTTCCCGCGTGAGAACTGGAAAGACGAACCCCAGGCGCGAGAGAGTTGGAAGGACGCTCTTCTATACCTCGAGCACTACTCGACTTCGCAAGCAGCCAGGCTGCAGTACGTCGATATAGAGCTTGTTTTTTCGGCGCGGTGGGAAGACCTGAGGTGCGTCTTTGGGCAGCGGCACTCATATAAAATCCCGCGGCGACTTTGCGAGGGGTCTATGTCGCAGCTGCGTGAGGCGCGGACATGGTGGGAGGGGCATTTCAATAAGGGGCGGGGATTAGTGAAATGGGAGGATGATTGGGTGCCGACGGGGGAGATGCGAGAAGTTTTTAGACAGCGGTACATCAATCCTCTGATGGTTAAAGACAAAGCGGCGGATGATCTCGGGTCGCTGGTGGCAGGGAAGGTAGCGAAGGGCGTGTCAGAGGGGAGTGATAAATTGGCACTTCAAATGGAGGGGATGAGGGCAGAGATGAGAGCAGAGTTTGAAGCCGCGAGGGATAAGATGAGAGCAGAGCTAGACAGGGTGAGGACAGAGACGAGAGCAGAGCTGATGACAGAGATGTCAGCAGAGTTTCACAGGGTGAGAGAGGGCTTGGAGATGGTGAACAGAGCGGAGAAGGCAGTAGTGGAACTGCAACTTGCAAAAATTGCGAGGCCACCGGTTCCGCAGCCGGAGCACAACGCATCTTCGAAGTTGGCGATGTGGCAGGCAGCCAACGATGTGCCAGAGTGGAGTGGTGACTTGACACTGCAGGTAGAGACGATGCGAGCAGAGTTGAAGATGTCAAGAATGGAGGTCGACGGCGCGAGGTCCGCGATGGAAGGGTTGCGAGCCGAGATGGAGGAGTTCCGAGGGGACATGGCGAAAATGAGGGTCGACGTAGCCCTAGGCAAGCGAGCGGACGCAGCACGCGAAGCAGCGGAACGGCAGAAGATACCAGACATTGGGATGTACATACCAGCGCTAGGACCGAGATCCACGGCCACGAGGGCGGCACTGTCGCCGAGAGCAGCAAGCAACGTGTTGGAGAAGACCAGGGAGTCGACAATGGCGGAGTTAAAGGGGGAGTTGAAAGACGTTATGAGCGCCCCGGCACAGGCCACGCCGACGCCGACGCCAGTGCCGGTAGCATCACCGAAGCTCCAAACAGCATGGAGTGGCCCAAGGCTGGGCCCAAGGCTGGGCCCGCTGGCGAAGGCTAGGGGATGAGCGACGGAGAGGACGAGATTTTGGAGTAGTGCCTGTACCAACAACTGTGTTCGATATTAAGGGTGTCGAGAGGTCAGGCGTTTGTAGGAATTGTTCATTGCCGCATATATACCCTCTATATTTGATGTCTAAAGAGACAAGAAGAATAAAATAAAGTATAAAGCTTCAGTTTAATTATGAGAGTTTCTCACCGAGGAGTCTGTGGGGTAACACTTCACGTGACCTGCCAGAATTCCTGTCAGACGGAGGGATAATGAAGCCTGATTTGTCAGGAAGATTTGATAAGAAAGGGCTTTCGTAAGCAGCGTCGCAATGGCAAGCCACAAGCACGACGAAACGCCATCAATGGCTGCTTTGTAATCGAGAACCTGTTCTCCAAAGCGGGATGCCACGCCCTTTGAATCACTCGCCGGCATCGGTCAGTCTGGGGTTGCTATGACTCCTGGCCGACAGCGTTGCAGTCATAGAAGTGTGCTTTGTCATCTAGTTATTTACTTGATACTGGATGTGGGAATAGATGTACGCATGCTCCGTACGTATGGTGTATACGAGTGATGTGTTGCATTGGGAGGAGAGTAGCTATACGGGGAGAAGCAAAGTACCTATCCTCATAGCTACAGCTAGCAAACTGGATTTTGTGAGAAAATTCTTATAGCTAAAATTCTCATATGAAAATTCTCATGGCACAAGTGTACGTATATACCATACCGTACTCGTACACGCCGCACAGTCAATAATACTGGTAATACTACGTGCAGCATACGATGTGAAGATTTTGCCCAGCGATGATAGCCGGGCCAATGAGAAGAGCAGATTGGGACATCCGCCACAGTAAAATAGTAACAATAGAAGCTGGCGAGGCTGGGGAGTGGAGGGGGATGAGTAGAAAAAAAAGTAAAAAGTACATGTGTCACGCATACATATTAGGTGGCAAGAAGTGGTACATGGTACATAATGGAATTGGACACCCGCATAGAGGAGCACAGAATGTTCACGATGGTGCTGTACGTACTGGACGGTGGAGTGGGCCAGCGAAGTCTCTGTGCCTGGATGCGACGTTGGGTGTGGGACACCGCGGGATCAGATGTACCTTGTACACAACAACCTCCCAACCACTCACCAATTGCTCATACATCCCACACACACTCACAAGTATTATGTACACACCACTCCCACCGAAGACTCTGTCCCTGTCCCCTGTGCCTGTCCACAACTACCCACAACTGCCGCACCTACAACCACCTACAACCACCTACAACCACCTACAACCACCACACGGCAACCACTACAGCGTGTGTCCACAGGGCAGTGTCTTCACAGTGCCTTCCACTAAACACCACTAAACCACCTCCAACACCACCACGCCTTGCACGCCGACCACTCGCGCACTGGGCATCCAGCACACACCAACCCACCTCGCCCACACTCGCCCACCACAACCCACACACACCCTCTCCACCGCCCCTCCACTCTAGCCGCCGCCGTCACGCCAACTGTCAGAATTTTGCAGGCGATGGGTCCCAGGTCCCACGATGGAGCTCCCTCGGCGGCGGCGAACGATACTGTTACCCCATCGCCTCGCGGATACCGTCGGCGAGCTCCAGTTTTGTGGTCAGGAGTGTGGCCTGGACGAGGCCATTCCGGCCTGGACGCTGGCAACGGGGTGGATGGCATCGTGAGAGCTGGGAACGTGTGGCTATTCCGGGCTGAGGGTGCAGCTGTTCCGGCCTGATGTGTGCAGCTATTCCGGCCTTTGGGGGGGCTGATGGAGGAGTTCCGGCCATCAGGGGGTCTAGTTGGGAGAGAGGTCGTGGGTGTATTCCGGCCTCTAGGAGTATCAGTTCCGGCCTCAGATACTGCCATCAGCGACATCGGACAGCGATCAGACAGCTGCGAAACCTCGCCGTGCGCATACTCTACCTGCTGCTCAGCGTCTATCAAGCCACTTACAGCACAGCGAAAGCGAGAGAATCCGAATTAGCATCTGGAACCGGAATACCGATGCCAATGCCAATTCACCCATGATGCAGGGATCAATTGACGTACCGCAATATTCTGCAAAAGCTCTGGGCAGGGGGGGTGTCATAAGGCTGTTTGGGTGTGGGTGGTGGTGGGGTGGTTTAGTCAGGCCCGTCTTACTAATGTTGGCTTTGTGAGCGAGATGGCGTAGACGACCCATGTACCGCAAGGCGTGGATATCCACGGGACAGTCATAGGGGAAAGGGATGGTTACAAGTGGATTGGGATGTCGAAAAAAGTATATAAGGAGAGGCAAGGTCGATGGTGAGTTCTCTTTTTTGTTCTATCATCAGCATCAACATCAGCTTCATTCACACTCGAGCTTCATCACTCTCACAACAATTGCTACCAATCTATCAAACTATCACAACCATCAAACCAACACTTTCTCACCTTCACACCACAACCATCAACACTCCACCAACCCCACCAAACTCACCCACAACAACCTTCACAATGTCTTCCGACCTCGTCTACCTCCCCGGCATGACCTTCTCCAACCCCAACTCCGCACCCTCCTCCTGCGCTCCATCCCGCGCCGGCTCCATCGCCCCAAAGTCCCCCCGCCGCAGCGCGGCTGAGGACTACTGGACCTCCCCAAGCGCCAACTTCGGTTTCCGCTCCTCGGCAGTCAACACTCCCGCCGCATCGCGCGCTCCCAGCGTCAAGGCCTCCAAGCCAGCCGCTGAGAAGAAGAGCCTGAAGACCCGCGTCAAGAACGTGCTCAACAAGGGCACCGAGGAGTACTGGTCTGGAACTGTACAGAACGCCAAGTTCGGTATTGTGGCCCCACAGGTCTCTTCCCGCGTCTAAGAGACGAGAGGGGGAGGATGAAATGAGAGCTTGCATTTATAACGGCGTTTATTCCCTGGGACAACAATACAAACCACACGATCACCACGACCACGGTACACCGCAAAGCAATTTTGCTGGTGGCTTTATTTGATTTTTTACAATTTTTCAAACTTGCGATTTGACCAGCGCTAGAGATATCACTTTTTATTTATCATCGACGATGAGGGCTTGAGATTTTGAGAGCAGGAAGAGTCTGATAATTTGGGAGAGATTGAAGAGATTATTAATGAGAGGGAGATATTTAGTTAATATTAGATTTTTGAATACCACATAAATACACATTCACACATTCGCACATTTAAACTTCAACGTGATATCCTCATTTTTTGCCTTATGCATTGGGTTGCTCTTGATCTTTCTTCTTTTTATCACTTGTTGGAATAAGAGGCATCTCTTCTAAGTCGGCAGTGAGACATTTGGTGGTCTCAACAGCCCAGACCGCTGGCAACCGTGCATCACAGCGCACGGTCCCCATATGATTTTTGCTCAGCGCCACAGTTTTCTTGGTGTTTTTGCAGTGAGCTGCATGATGCACCGCCACTCTGCCGTTGCTTTCCGCGATTCCGCTGAGCACAGTTGAAAGTGTTGCTCGCTCTGTTCGCTTCCTCAAGCACTCCTGCTTCACAGTAGAAGCGGTACAAGGTAACAATTGTCAACTTGTAGGTGTTTTGCAGTTGTAGACTTCAAAAAGTGGCGACAAATAAATGGCCTTGTTCTCTTTCCTGTCAGATAGGCGTATTTCTTCTTTGATACCGCAGGTTTTGCGCCGGTTTGCACTGATGGTGGTTTGACGTTTTGGCGCAGTTCTACTGTCAAATTGTAGGTTCTGTCTGCCCAGAATATCCATAGCAGTTTAATAAACGTTTATATTCCGTTTTGATACGTACATACATTTGTGCCTGTTTCGAGGCTCAACCGCTCCCTTGTTTTCTCACTTTCCCAATTTCCCTCCATCATATCCATCTTCTCATATCCATTTCTTTGTCCGAGTCTGCCACCGCAAGCGGGCTATCAGGGGATAGATACTCAATCCCATTAATGATTCCTTTGATCTGCATTCTTATCATTTCTTCAAGGACACGACAAGATGCATTCTTTTGTCCGCAGTTCCAAGGCTGGCTTGAGCTATATCTCCTCCCAGCTCTATCGACACCCCCGAGGGCATTCTGCTCTAACAATCAGCATCGCGTATGCAATTTACCTCACTGACCTTCTTGCCATCTCAGCTCTGCCTTCCAATGCATCATGGGTCTAAAACGCAAGACGCCACCAACGCGCGTGCAACCGCCCCGCGCAGCTAAAAATTGCCCACCTCCAGTAAAATATGAACTCTTTCCAAAGACAACAGAATGCAGTGTGACGAAGAAACTGACATTGACCAAGGTAAAATCTCCCACAGAGGGAGCGGCCAACTTTGAGCCCTCAAGCTCTGATTCAGGTATTGGGGAAGTCGAAGAGACGGATACTGAGAACCCTTTCGCCGATGTTAATGGTGGAAAAAACAGTTCGTTACCATTCTCCCACCCCCTTTTCTTCGCAATTAACACACACCTAGATATCCTAAAGCTCGCTGACATCGTCGTGGGAAATATTATCTCGACCGGGCACCACGAGTCATACACCGACATCCGGTCGCAAAATGACGAGTATCGTTCCAAATACGTGCGCGAGTCCGGCGATAGTTGCGGACATGTGCATTCCAAGTACCGCAAGTTTGTCATCGTCGCGCGGTTCAAGAAGCATTTCGTGACTCTGTGCGTCCCTCTCCCCCTTTTTTGACACCTAGCCCACAAACACGTATTGAACTGATCGAAGCTGATCCCCCCCTGGCCCCATCTATAGCAACCGCCTTGGGGGCCTCGAAGCCCGCGACGATCGAAACGAGTACGCTGAGATACTCGACTACACGCTAACAAATACAGCTCGGCTCCCACGTCCCCAGCCTCTCTGCCGCGGCAGCACCGACAACATTTGGCTCTGGAGCCAGGCATATCCGATCGCCGAGCGGGTCTGGGCGCGCATGGCTGACACGTCAGTGGCCTGGATGTCGCGGCCGGTGGTGCATGCGAATAATATTCGGGCAAAGGTGGTGAGTAGGTTGGATAAGGAGAGTGAGGAACAGCTGCTGCGGTGGGCGAGAGATTGTTTAGTGGGGGGGTTGGAGGTGGGATTGAGAGAGCATCTGAGGGTTCTGGGAAAAGAGGGTTTGAAAGAGGCGCCAATACCAGAGAAGGGGGCGTGGGGGAAGCAGGCGTTGTTGATTTAAGATTTTTGAGGGAGTTTGGGAGAGGGGTGTTTAATTTTACGGCGTGGGTACTATATATATGGACTAATTACTAAGTAGTTGTAATATTTTAGGTGTTCTGCTCGCCTTATTCAGGCTAGAGAGTGTTCACAGTATTTAAATATGATAACTAGCGATGTTCCATTCGCCCTTATCATACATGTGGAGGAAACTGCCACAGCGCTGAAAGTGTCCGCGACAAACTCCTCACGAACTCATCGTAGGAGCCGCTATCCAAGCTCGCTATTTTCCAACCTACAGGCTTATTCTGAAGACCTGTAGGAGCTGAATTGACATCCTACAGCGCCTAGGTCAGGGTTTTACAGGACTCTGCGTTGTTTTAGCGCAACTTTGGGATAAAGGAGTAGATAATGCGCATATTAACAGCTTCGGTTAGACCGCAAGTTGTATAAAGCTGGCTGGGAATATAATTTTGTTACTAATTTATCCTTGACGAATACAGATGAAGAATTTAGCTTGGACCTTGTTTATCATAAATATAAAGAGATGGTCATAACTCTTCTATTCGCAATCTATTCCACTAAACTACGATATCCTCCGTAACAGTGACCTCCTTCTCCTTAACCTCTCCCTCGACAACCTCCTCTACCTTCGCGACCTCTTCTTCCTTAATCCCATACGCCTTGAGGCTCACCTCTCCATTCTCTGCCCTCAACGGTAGAACCGTCCCCTCCCTAACATACAAAGGCACCGAATCCAAGCGGTGCACCTCCTTGATCCACCTTGGTCCCTCCTTAACCTCTCCACTCACAAACGCCGTCCACTTCCCCTCTGGAAGGTAAAACTCAACGCTCCCATCCTCCTCAAACACCGGCGCCACCAACAAAGACTCGCCCAGCATGAACTGCCTGTCCAAGCTCCAGGACGTCGGGTCGTTGGGAAACTCAATGCACATAGCACGCAGACTGAGCGGCAAGCCGTCACGGACACTCTTTGCTGCCTCGGCCTGGATATACGAGCCGAGCTTGTCCTTGAGCTGCACGAATGTGCGCAGCACAGCCGTGGCACCCTCGTCACTCTGGTCGTCGTTGTCGATCGCCCATGGCACGCGTACGGAATCAGACCCGTGGAGTCGGCTATGGCTGCACAGCAGTCCAAAGGCGACCCAGCGCTTGTAGAGCCAGGGTGGGGGGTTACCCTCGAAGCCGCCAATGTCGACACTCCAGAACGCGAAGCCGCTCAGTCCGAAGCCGAGGCCACCACGGAGAGATTCAGCCATGGCTTCCGGGGTGGACTCGCAGTCGCCACCCCATTGTAGAGGGAAGCGCTGGGATCCAGCAGCGGCAGCGCGGGCAAAGAGGACGGACTCGCCCGGGCCAAAACGTGCGGTCATAGCAGCGTAGACGGTCTCGTTGTAGAGAACGGCGTAGTAGTTGTGCATGCGTCCTGGGTCTGAACCGTCGTGCCACACGACGTCCTCAGCGGGGATGCGCTCACCAAAGTCGGTTTTGATGGAGTCGATGCCGATGTCGAGGAGGGAGGTGATCAAGCCCTGGAACCACTTCGCTGCTGCGGGGTTGGTGAAGTCAACGATGGCCATACCGGCTTGCCAGAGATCCCATTGGAAGACGTCGCCGTTCTTGCGCTTGAGGAGGTAGCCATTTGCGGCAGCCTCAGCGAAGAGAGGGGAGGCTTGTCCGAGGTAGGGGTTCGTCCAGACGCTGACTTTCTTGCACAGACCGCTATCCTTCATGCGCTTAATCTGGCCAGCTGGATCGGGGAACTTCTCCTTGTCGAAGGCAAAGTCACACCATTGGAAGGCTTTGAGCCAGAAGCAGTCAAAGTGGAATACATCGACAGGGATGGCTGCTTTCTTCATTCCCTCCAGGAAAGCTGTGACCGTCTTCTCATCGTAGTCGGTCGTGAAACTCGTGCTGAGCCATAGCCCATAACTCCACTCCGGCACCGAGCTCGCCTGACCCGTCAACTTTGCGTACCTCCTCAGTACGTCTTTTGGTGTTGGTCCGTCAATAATAAACCACTTCAGACGCTGACCTTCAACACTTGTTTGCAGGCGACAGCAGCGCTCGCTACCAATCTCAAGCTCGACGCGCTCCGGCGTGTCAATGAAGACTCCGTACCCTCTCGAGCTCATCCAGAAGCTGACGTTCTTGTATGCCTGGTCACTGGACGTGCCACCATCCGCATTCCACAGCGAAACCGACTGTCCGACCTTGTTAAACGGCCCAAAGCGCTCGCCAAGCCCGTGCACCGATTCTCCGACGCCCAGCGTCGTCTGCGTGAACACATGGTGCTTGATATTGCGCATGTCACCCGTCTGCTGCATGTTGCTGATGGGCGGGTTATAAGCGAGGCCTACGCTGCGCTCGCGCAGGTCTGTGAGGACGCGACCATTGGCGCCCTTGAAATCGATGCGGAATGGCTGCGCGGCGCCGGCGACGGTGGCGGTGAGGTCGCCCGCACTGAGGATAGTGCGCTCTGAGGCGGTCGTGATGGTAGCTTCGACTTCTGGGGCGCCGTCGGGGAAGAGCTCAAAGTTGGGGCCCTTTCGGACAGCACCGGCCCAGTGAGTGGACTCAACTGAGATGATTCCATCGGAAACAGCTTCAATATCCTAGGAATGTTAGTGCGGGGATGGATTGGGTACATAAAGCGGCGCATACGATTGTGAGAGTGCTACGGTTCAGGACATCGCCGCGGTTGGAAATTCTCCTCGTGGGGCAAAGGAGGGAGAGTGCCTTTTTGTCGGCGCGTTCGGTGATGGAGTACACTTGCTCGGCATACTCAATCGTCGTCCCCTCGGCCACAAGCCACATACCTGTTCTCACGCATTAGAGGGACTCCTGCTTGCAATGGGAAGCTCTTACCATCGCGGAACTTCATCGTGCTGTGTTTGTTAAAAGTACCTTACGGACTTAAACGGTGGGCAAGTGTCCCTTACGGGACACACGCTCTTATATCAAACCGAGAGCTCACCAACAAACAGATCAGCCGGAAATATAAGTTATCCACCCACTAACGTTCTCACAACTCCCCACCGGCCCCGCCATCCCCGCCATGCCGTAGCAGTTCCCCTCTTGCCTTCTGCCGTATATAATTATGACCACGCTACAACGCAATTATATGCACCGTATTGCCGTCAATCCCTATGTAATCGCTGTATTTTGGCCATAAAAGGTTCCGTGACCCAAATATCGGATGAAGTAACTTCCTCCTATCGGAACCAACCCCTCCGGAGCGGCGAAGCACGGCGAAAAATAATTCCGTGCCTTTAATACCGAAAGTACGAGGTACGGCCGGGTTTCTACTAGGATCAGGTTAATAAGAAAGTTCGGCTGGAACATTGTTGTTCTATGCATATAGTATGTGCATGTATGAGAGAATCGTAGTGTTGAGTGTGTGTATGTTGTGGTGATGATTGAAACCTTTTTGAACCTTTCTATGATAATACCAGCCAACCATCCAGCCATTCCCATCACCCACTAGTATATTTTATGCAGTACTGTACAGGTATCTACCACAATCCCCCACCCCCACCCCCGCTCCGGCTCCGAAACCCCCACACAACGAATTATCCCCCATTATCCCCAACTCTACTTGGTAGGCACCTTCTTCGAGCTGCTCTGGACCTTCCTCGCCGATGGACGGTTGATGTGGTGGTTTGGGATCCAGCTCTCATCGTATGCCTTCTGGGCCAGGTCCTTTGTGGTGACAGCTGGTCCGTCGGCGCCGATTACGCTCAGTTGCTCCTCGACTGGCACAGCCTTCTTGGTACCACCCACGGAGCGGCGTGCGCGCTCGCCTCCCTTGCCGCCACGCTTGGTCTGGGGGAAGAGGGTCTCGATCCAGGTCTTGTAGACGAAGTAGAGCGTTCCGGAAGTAGCGGCGGCAAGCACAAGATAAAGGAAGACGCTACAGGGTCAGTTAGCAGTGATTCAATCGTCGGTTATTTCTAGAAAGGGATGCATACATTTGGGGGTCAAAGAAGCTAGTCGGTGCCTCGACGACGCTGACCGTGTCATGGAACGCTGGTACCTGGCGAACGTTGCCCTTGTTATCAGTGAAAATGGCCATCAAAGATAGCTGCAAGTCCGCTGGCTGCATGTCTGTCGTGAATGTGTACGGTAAGCTCTCCTTCGCTCCTGCCGGGACCTCCACAGTGTACTTCGTCGTGGTCAAGTTCTTAACGATCAAAGACGAGGCGTGTGCGCCAGCCTTGAGGTCAGTCTCGGGACGAGAAAGCATGCCGCCAACCATGATGAGCGTGATTGGGGCACCCTCATTATTGGTGATGTCGAGGAGGGCGTGCGTGCCTTGGCCGTTGATAATTTTGGGGCCGAAGATTTCCGCGCTGGGAAAGGAAGCAGTTACGGTAACGTCGAAAGGCGGCGCATCCTCAGGGGCAGGGGTAATTCCCTCTTTAGCAGCATTCTCAGAAGTCTAGGACGGGTTAGAGTGTTCAAGGAGTTTCACGGAGAGCCAGCCAGGGCCTGGGCACGTGGATGGATTGGAGGCAGAATTTACGTACGGCTTTGTCAGCTACGGCACCAATGGTGCGCAGAGCCAGCAGGGCAAGAACGGAAAAGCGGTAGTAGACCATGACGACGATGTTGCAAGAGATGGGTAAGGAGACGCGGAGTTGGAGATAATGGGCTTGATGCTGTCGCGATGCAATGTGTCGACAACGGGCTGGTAAGCGAAAGGGAGCTCCTTCATATGCTGACTAATACACATATAAGTTGTGACTTCATAATAAATTCTAGATCTTAAGCTGACTAAGAATTTGGAGCTTTCCCCACACTTGACACCCAACACGTGGTAAATATTGGGGGTCACATCACGTGGGAAAAACGGAAATATACTTTGGTGATGGTTGAATCAATCCATCTCTACTGTAGTTCTCATGGTCCGTTATGATTGCAACAACGACGGGAAACAGCCAGAACAAATATACACCTAATCGGCCCCTAATCCAGTACCACGAACGACTGCAGGTAACAATACAATTATATACAAAATATATGCGTCATGTCTATCGAAATCAGACCTGCGACTGAGGCCGACATACCTCAAATCCATGCCATTAATGCCCACTACATTCTAAACACCTCCTTAACTTTCCTCCAGAGTCCTCTGCCCAAGTCCACCCTCGCCACCAATTTCGACGAAATTTCCAATGTTCGTGGTCTACCTTATCTCGTTGCGGTTGAGCCAGGCACCGGCAACCCTCCTAGTTTTGGCCTCTATAGCAGAGCAGACGGCGTGAACCCCTCCGAAGATGTGGTTGTCGGGTATTCTTATCTCTCGCCTTTTCGTGGACATATGCTGTCTTACGCTCCAACAGTTGAGCTGACGCTCTTCGTTCACCCTGACCATCAATCCCGGTCAGTGGGCAGCCAGCTCTTCGCTGCAATTCTGGATAAGGCGCAAGATCCTACCACGAAACATCGCGCACGCGAGGTAACGGAGCTTGGTGGTGATGGAGAGGGTACGGAGTTGCTTGACGTGCTAGCTGGAGATGAAGGAGAAGGCGCTAAGATCCGGAATATTCTCGCGGTCATGGCGGTTGACCCTGAGGGGAAAGACGGCGGCGAGGCCTTATTAGCCTGGTATCACAAGAAAGGATTTACGCAGAGTGGTCGGATGAAGCATATTGGGTTCAAAAAAGGGCGCTGGCTCGACACCGTATATTTACAGTACGACTTACAAGATTGAATGTTAACATTACAATATATCACCTGTTATCACTCCCATGGCACTCCTCGTATTGGGTCAGGCCAAGAACTCCTTCACGATCTCAATACCCAATTCAACTTTCCCATTCCTCCTCTTATTCTCAAACAACTCATGTCCTACTCCGGCTACCTCCTTGTACTCCATCCCGGCTTCAAACTCGCTCCCCCTCACGGCATCAACCAACTGTCGCATAGCAAACCTCATATACCCCGGACTCCCCCCACCTCCAACCAACAAGACCTTCCTCCCCTCAGCAACTCTATCGAACTCCTTTGCATCGTCCACCATCGCATGCACAAGCGCAAAATCATACTTCAGCACCGGCGCCAACATCTCCATTGTCACGACCCCTTCGTCTTCCTCCCCGGCCGCCTTCCGCCTGCCTTGCTCTTTCGCCTCGGCGGACATTATCAGCCCCGTCAGAAAACGGATGATGAAGCCCGGACATATACGTAACCATCCAGGACCAAGCTGCACGATCCGCATCGCTGTCACGAGCGCTGCAGTTACATCCCCAGCTGCTATCTCAGCCTCGTAGCGGCGTATACTGGGGAGGTCGGGAAGAATGTCTCGTTGGGCTAGTGGTGAAGATAGGATGAGCGGCGGGTCGAAGATGATAGCTTTTTCGATAGGGTGGGTAGCGACGTCCGAGAGGTTCTGGGTACATGCGGCGAGGACGAGGAGGGCTCCACTGCTTATGCCAAAGAGGGACGTTGCACCTGTATGCCGCATAAGTGCAAATAGGTCGATGAGGTCCGTTTTGAGGATGTCACGACAGAATTGGGCATTGTATGGGAGGTCTAGGGGGGTGTTGTCGATGGGTCCTGTAGGTCGTAGGAGGGGAGTTTGAGCTTCTACCACGGAGTTGGGATAGGGCCCTGAGAGTCCACGGCTGCGTCGAGAGAATAAATGGACTGTATAGGAGGCAGAGAGTGATAATGCTAGTTCATATTGGTTAAGGGCGGAGGACATGGCGCCAGGAATGACAATAACGCTGGGGCCTGAGCCGACAGTGTAGTAGCTGAGTTCGACGCCATCGTCTGCGCAAAGCACCTGCGGCTTTGGGGGCTTTGGCAGAGCACTCATATTAACTAAGGCAATGAAGCTGTAGACTTGACATATGAGTTAGGCTGTCGGGCTGGATATATGGAGGGACGGGTTATCATGGCTTACGCGTTCACCTTTGGCGATGTCACCAGGCCACGCCAACAATAAAAAGCCACAAACTTGGATCAGGAATGAAACTGCGCTCAACTGGAAATAAAAAGGAGGTGCATAGTTGTCGTAAGCATCACTTTTTGTATTGGTTGTAGTCATTTTCATGAAGTTGTGTGTTGTTTCTACCAACGACGTCCTTGGTTGGGCATCTCAGCCGAAGCCAACTTAAAGCCATAGCATCTCAAGACCACACCCATAAACAAATACACAAAAATAAAGGAAAGATATCGCCAGCATGTAAAAATGAAGTACGTCTCTACAAGAGAGCACAGTTAAAGCAAAACAAAAAATGATGAATGCTTGACCCCCGCCGGGATCGAACCGACAATCTTTTGATACCATATAGCCGCCGAAGCGGAAATCGAAGTCAAACGCCTTGCCATTGGGCCAGGAGGCCATCATTTATAACATAGCGACGCCAATTCCACATTAAAACTCCCTCACTTCCCTGTCTATTAATCCAAAACCCACAAAAAAACTTGTCGCGCCCTGATAGTTGTGGACCGGTTGTGGATCGCCGATGGTGGGGGCCGCGAAATATTCTCGCGAAGCTTGGTGGGGTTGGCGAAGGCAGACCAAAAAAAATAGAAAAAATTGCCAAAAAAGATATGCTCCTCGGTGAAGAGGAGATGTTATGNTATTAATCCAAAACCCACAAAAAAACTTGTCGCGCCCTGATAGTTGTGGACCGGTTGTGGATCGCCGATGGTGGGGGCCGCGAAATATTCTCGCGAAGCTTGGTGGGGTTGGCGAAGGCAGACCAAAAAAAATAGAAAAAATTGCCAAAAAAGATATGCTCCTCGGTGAAGAGGAGATGTTATGAATAGTGACCTACGCAGGGATCGAACCTGCAATCTCTTGATTCGTAGTCAAGCGCCTTGCCATTGGGCCAGCAGGCCTATTTCATGCATTGGAGATGCGTAATGGTGTATTTGAGATGGTGCGGGATGTTGTCATCACCAAAAGTGGCGGTCGAGACTTGTACTCAATTCCATAAACCTCTAGCAATAGAGGAACATCTTGTGGGGTCGTGAGTAAAGAAGTATAGCAGACGAATTATTATATCGAGACAATCTTGCTAAGTTGAATAGTTTTAGATCTGAATATTGATATTTATAATTTTATATTCAAAATATATTGGTTTAATAGGGCTGTTGTGCAATTTAATGAGTTATCTTAAAAATAAATACTGCTAAATATACGCTATGAGAAATAAAAACGATCATCTATATAACCTTATAACTCCAAATCCCAGCCCAATGCATATAGGAATTCCACCATTCTCAAACCCTAACTTTCACATCCGGCTCTGATGTCCACGCCCTCTCTCCAAACTTCCACACCTCATCCACCACCAACTGCACGCCTCCCTCCCCACGAACCTCACTAAACACCACCAGATCCGCATCCGCGCCAACAACCAAGCTTCCCTTCTCTCCCTCCATCCCCAACACCCGTGCCGGCGTTTCCGTCACCGTCTTCAGCGCAAGCGGCACACTGGACCCGGTCCACAGCAAGAAATTATTCACACATTCCACCAGCGAGATCGCGGAGCCAGCAAGCTTATCACTGCCCTCGAGCGTCAGGCGCGGACCCGTCTTGACGATGAGTCCCTTCCCCGAGGCACCCCAGGTGTATAAGCCGTCTGGGAGACCGACGAGGTGCATGGCGTCTGTGACGAGGATACAACCGTCAGGGTGGGCGCTCCATGCGATCTTGACGGTCGTGGGATGCAGATGTATACCGTCGGCAATTAGGCCGAAGAACGGGCGAAAGTCAGTGCCGGAGCTGGAGTTAGAGGAGGTGCTAGCCGGTCGGGTACTGGGAGGTGTGGTGCGCGGGGCGGCAACGTCTGTGCAGCCGAGGACACCGAAGATTCCTGGGTCGCGGTGGTGGAGAGGGCGCATGGCGTTGAAGAGATGGGTGATCATAGTAGCACCTGCCGCAACTGCCGCGCTGGCCTGCTCGTAGGTGGCTTCCGAGTGGCCGATTGAGTAGACGATGCCACGGGATATGATCTCGGGGATGGCCTGCTGGATGCCCTCTTCGGGAGCGGCAGTGAGCATTTTAGCGTTTTTGAGGTTGCCGTTGCCGTAGCAGGCGACGAGGTCAGAGAAGCCGTTCGGGGCGGAGATGAGGACTTCGGTGTTGTGGATGCCGTTTTTGGTGGGCGAGATAAAGGGACCCTCGATGTGAGCGCCGAGGGACTCAGAGCCATCGGCCGAATTGCGCGCTGTGCCTGATGGACCAAGGTGGGGTAGTAACTGCTGTTATCAGTATCACATACTCATACAGCCGCGGGGAATATTCGAACCTTATGGTACACCTCGCTCCTCTGGCTTGTCATCGTCGGCAAGTAGCTCGTCACGCCCGTCGATACCAACTGCCGATTCACCTGCTGCAACTTCTTAGGAAAGCTGCCTTCTTCCTCCGGTACGTCCGAAAAGTTGACCCCGAACGCGCCGTTTAATTGGACGTCAATCAGGCCGGGAGACAGGATGCGGTTTCCCAGATCAACGACGACATCAGGGAGACGCTTCTCGGTATAGAAGACATCTTGTCCATCAAGAATCTTCCCTGTCAGGGAGGAGACCCAGAGGTCTGCCCGGACGAGAGAGTTGTGGCGGAGGAGGCGGCAGTTGGTGAACCTGGTGATGACATCTCGAGGAGCGCTTGCATTAGTTGAGCTGGGCATGTTGAGCGAGGAAGAAATGAGCATCGGCCCAGAGGTAGGATGCAAATGAGATGAAAGAGCAGACCTATCACTGTCGTAATTGAAGCGATAAAACAGTATATTACCTACATCGTGAATAGCAGTGAAATAAGGAACGGGACCTGACCTAGCTACGATACCATTGAAGTATCAGATAGTGGATGGCTAGGCCGAGTGGTGACTTGATGGTTGCGATGTATAATCGTGGTAAGTAGATGTCCAGATGACGTTGAGTAATGGTAGGTAGTTCTCCACGGTTGGTGGTGGCCATGTAACGTTGCCCAGTACAAGGCGGACACCACCAAATGTTTTTGGCGGGGTCTGAGACAAGATGCAACCAACGACCCCCCAAACTTGCCGAACCCCATCGCCCCATACAGTATGTAACGCGAACGCGATTGTCACCATAACATAGTAGAAAATTGAGATTTTCTCTTGAGCAGGTTAATAGAATTAGAGCAGCAGACATGGGATAGTAGGTATGTGTCCGTGTTCTGAAATATATAATGTGGATTTCAGGGTACAGTACAAACATATATGGCAATATGTGGGGTATCTCTCCAATCCTCACGATCATCGAGTCTCAACACAATAAATGGTAAAAGACCGACTCGCATAGTGACAGCCATTCCTAGCCCAGCTCCTGCTTCCATGACCCTTCCTGGCGTAATTTAAATGGGCCCTCCACGTTTTGTCGTGCCGGACCTCCGGGACTTTCCCCTGCGACGTAGCGTTGGTGCAAGGCAAATATTTACCGCAGCTATGGGAGCACCCTTACCCCCTGATATAGGAACCAGACCAATTATATTACCCACTGGCGCAAGCCATGCAACTGTGTGATGCAAGCTCAGAGCTCCCCTGAGCGGGATACCAGCCTTGGCCAATTTCAGTCGTTCATGGCGGAAAAATACCGCTTTGGTTTGGACCGCACTTCCTGAGCTTTGACTTCCGGTGCCCGGAGGTGATGAACGACATGCGGCCGATAGATGGCATCGACAGGTGGCATCCAATCATCTAAGCTGAGAGGGAAGTACTCGTAGAGCTGGTCGAGCTTCTCAAGAGGGCTCGCAGCCAATGGTCTTGTTGGGATAGAATCTGTCGGGGGAGAGGCAGAGGTATCTGAAATTACAGTGTGAATATCGTCATCTGATACCGATAGTCCTATAGGAGCTTTCTGTGCAGGAGCGCGGAACTCCTCTTTAATCTCCGTATGATGCCAGTCCGTGGGTGGAACAGGTGGCCGACGTTTTGCTGCAACTGGAGATCCAGATGCGAGTCGTTTCGCACGAGGCTCGAGAGGAGCTGGGGAAGGCGGAGTCGGAGACATATGAGGCCATGACGACACCTGCTCCAAAGGTGGTTGCTATATTACAGTTAGCACATAAGCAGATGATTGGCCCATTCCCCTGGTTGACAGACTATTGTAGATTGCGTGAGGGGCGTGCTTACAATATACGACTTCTGCGAGTAGTACTTAGTAGACCCCTGGGACAACGCTGGCTCGATCCATTGTGGAGTAGCTGCCGCTACGCTCCCCGCGCTTCTCATGCGGTTCATTGGATCTGATTGTTTTCGCTCGCTGAGAGGCACATCTTTGCTGCTGTCAAAGTTCTTAGGGCTCCGCCCCCTGACGACAATTGGATTGGACTGGATCTCTGCGATCTTGATGAGCTGGCTGTCACCTTCTGTCTTGGCCATTAATGTAATCTGGATTTGATAATGCTGCTGTAGGCCTTTTCGTCGGCCATTGTTAGCAGTAGCGTATTTGAACTGCAGTCTCCGCCATGCTATCGGGATATTGACGTATATGGGATCGGCTTCCTGATTTGACGATAGGTCTATCGGAATGTTCGCTGGTGCCGCCCCGGCCTTATCTTCTGATGCAGAGCTATTCGCAGCCGCCGCCTTCCATGGCACTGATATGATTTCTGTCGGTTTCCCCTCGATCGACTCCGTGGCGGATAGAACTGCGACCAGGTCCTGAATTGGCACTTGTCCTCCTTGCTCCATGAGTGCTTGCGCCGTAGTCCGCGAGAGAATGATGGCCCCCGAAATCTGGAACAGATTCCGCCGGTAGCATGTCAGCTCCAGTGGCCTCCCGCCCGTCTCTCCTTCAAACACGTCCTCTGCGATGGAGAACATGCCATTCAGTTCCGCAGCTAAGCGAGGCCATGTTTGTCCTCCGCTGTCGAGGACCTGGGTCTTGTGTATAGGTGCACCGAAGCCCAAGAGCTTGTTATCGAGATTCGCGGGTGAAAATTCGGGCACAGCTGCCCCCGGATCGAGAAGGTTGTCGAAGTAGGCACCGTTGTTGTACGCCAGCGACTCGTCGAAGCCATGCGCGAAGTCGTAGTTGTTGTTCGGCGTGAAGACAGGGAGGGACGACAGGTCGACATTCAGGTCGTTGCTGGAACGAAGGTAAGTCCGCATGCTTCGACCAAGATCATCAACATACAACATAGCTTCCCCCGAAAAGTCTGACGCCTGGCTATACGCCTCGGAGTTGTCGCCGGCTCCCTGAGGGAGACGCATGACATCAACCGCGGGCTGCGACGACATGCTCAACCCATCGTAGCCAGCCATCTCACCATCGCTCGGTACTCTAGCATGCGATCGCAGTCGTTTGGTAGCAGGGTGTATAATCGCAGTGGTTAAGAAAGTAAAATGGCGGCGGATTTGTTGTTGATGGAAGGTCTCATGGCTCGCTGCGGGGATACCGAGAGGCGGCTTGTGGTTGGGGATGCTTGGTAGTCGGGTGTACTTACTTTGTGGGTGTGTGTGCCTCTCCATTTCTCCATTTTCCCCAGGTTATATTAGCACTTGGCTGTGTACTCGGTTGGCACTGATTGGTAGTGGATTATAGTGGAATAGCGGTTGATTAGTACGCTGTTAGTGGTGTTCTAGTACCTAATTAGCAGCTCATTAGGATCCCAGTTAGCGTGCATAACCCTGTGCCTCGCCTGTGACTCCCCTGTAACTCCCTTGTGCTCACCTCCACTACCCTGGAGATAGCCCGTGATAACCCTGTGAAAAAGCCACCAACTGCTCCTGTGAACGCCCTGGTTAGTGCCTGTTCCTTATCAGGTTGCCGACATCCTTTCCCCGATGTCTCCACCTCAACCATCACAACCTCCACTCCTCCACTTCTCCTCCACTCGTTAACCACAAACCACGATACCGCGGAACCACCGAGACTCTGTGTGGAACAAACACAAAGTCGGGTACCCGTACCTCCAACCCCCCCGTCTTGAGCCTCAATCGGGTCAGAAATACCGCCATTTGTTCGATACACTACCATATATTTGTGTTTTACGGCCTCACGATGATTTATTGTACCATCTAGCCTCTTTCTTCATTCATATACTTACATCGTGCGCCTCTCATCCCGTGAGCCTATGCTCCTGCACTGGTGCTCGCATGGCTGGCGGCGACAGCTACCCCACCTGACCTCAATATACAAGTAGACAACCAATTAATACCACAGACAAACCACGTAAATATGGCCGCCTTTCAGGAGGATTTGGACCCGATATGGGACGACATGGATCGGTGAGTGGCTCTACTGGGGATTTTCATGCTGTATGCGGAACTGACAACCACAGGGCGATGGGACAGCTGTTCATGATGGGCTGGGAAGGCGAGGAAGTCACGCCCCAGATCCGTACCCTCATCGCAGATTATGGTCTCGGATCCATCATCCTCACAGCGAAGAATCTGAAATGTAGGCTGATTCTCTACGTGTTTCCAAATACTGGCGCTTCCTCATTGTCACACCTCTCTAACACCGCCTAGCTGCTGCGGACACGGCGAGACTTGCCCAGGAGCTCCAGATGATTGCCCGAGACGC